>JALIZH010031940.1:0-98672 GCA_030522465.1 Rhipicephalus appendiculatus
CTCAGTAAGTCGCAATAGGAAAAAAAGCCGGCAGACCCCATGCACCGTGGGAATCGATGTAATGCTAAGCAGCCAGGAAGGAGCAAATCATCCTTTAAATAATTTGCATGTCATGTTTTGCATGTTAGGACCTGTCATTTGTGTTCGTCATACAGTCACGTCGCGCATACCAATTTTTTGGTGCATATCAAGGTAGCGAACTGGGTGCAAGCGCACCATGAGCGTGGCATGTAAATGGCGTTGTAGATGACATGCATGCCAAGATTTTCATGTTACCACCTGCCACTTATGTTCGTCATACAGTCATTTCACTCAATACCAAATTTGGTGTATATCAAGCTTAACGAAACGGCCGCCAGCGCCATGAGCGTGGCATGCAAGTCATGTCGCACATGACAAATCATGATTTCCGTATTACCGCTTGTCATTTATGTTCGCCATACAGTCACGTCACTCAATACCAAGTTTGGTGTATATCAAGCCAACGAAAAACGAGCGTGGCATGTAAATCATGTTGTTCATGACATGCAGGTCATTATTTGCATATTACCACCTGTCATTTATGTGCGTCATACAGTCACGTCAATTTCAATCCCAAATTTGGTGTATATCAAGCCGACGAAACGGCCGCGAGCGCGCCATGAGCGTGGCATGTAAATCATACTTTTCATGACAAATTAGTCATGATTTTCATGATATGACCAGCCATTTATGTTCGTCATACAGTCATGTTATGCCATACCATATTTGGTATAAATCCCCATTAACGGTAGGGCCAGGAGAGCACAAAGTCGTAGGCAACTGGATAGATAGATTGATATATATATATATATATATATATACATATATATATATATATATATATAGATAGATAGATAGATAGATAGATAGATAGATAGATAGATAGATAGATAGATAGATAGATAGATAGATAGATAGATACGCTCAATGTCGCCGAAGTTCGCTAAGGAAATGCTTCGCATTTAAAATAAATCTGTTCTGTGGCGGAAGAAGCGCTATTGAGTGCCGTCATAAGTAGCTGGGCAAATGCTCGACAAAGTAGCAAAACACTCCGAGAGAGTGACCCTTTCTGCTCTGCGTCTCAGCTGTAGCTATCGAGACCAATGGAACGCTGATTCCCATTCACATACACAAGATCGCATCCAAGGCTTCCCTCTATCCTTCTCGAAACACAACGCTCCACGAAAACCATTGACCTCGGTTATACCAATAGAACAGAGAAACATTACATTTGGAGTTACGGTTTCACCTTTCAAAGCCTTCGTGAACATCACATTACTGCAGTGCATTTGTGGACAACAGTTCCATGAATACGTTCTTGAAAAACCCTTCATAAAGGGTATAAAAAATGAGGGGGAACCTCGTTTTGTAGGATCAATACCCTCCCGCAATGAGCCATTACCTAAAGAACAAATTCCCCATCTCCCGCTAAAGGGAACCATGTGGATGCGAAGCAGCGGGGAGACAATTAGCTTGAGCGGGAGGAACGTCGCCGCTCTCATTTCACGGCAGTGGTCCGGGCGCTCATCGCGGCGCTGCGCAGGAGAGAGAATGAGGCGCGCGCGCTCCGTCATTTTCATACCGCGGAACTACCGTGGCGCCCCCAGCGGAGTAAGCAGCTGTCACACCACCTGTCGTTCGCGCCGCTACGTAGATGATTCCTAGAGAAAAGGACGCGGGGGGACCATAGGAGAGGAGAGAGAGGGACGTGCATGCGCTGTGGGGGTGTGGGACGCGTGAGCCGCTACGAAGAGTAGATGATTCCAAGAGGAGAGAGGTGGAGAGGACGCGCATGCGCTGTGGGACGCCGGAGCCGCTCCGTAGAGTAGAGAGGGGGAGAGGACGCGCATGCGCCGCTCCGTAGAGTAGATGATTCCTGAGTAGAGGAAGGGGGTGCGCGTAGGAGAGCACAGGGGGAGGGGACGCGGGGGCCGCGCCGTAGAGTAGACGATTCCTAGAGGAGAGAAAGGGGTGAGCTTAGGAGAGAGAGGGGAGGGGACGCGCATGCGCTGTGGTGGTGTGGGACGCGGGAAGGAGGGACGGACTAAGCCCCCTCCAAACACATGCAAGCAAGATTAAGGAATGGGGTCAACCTGGGCGACAGACACCACCTGCCTAACCATTGCTAAGCAACCTCTCTGTGCTCTCGGCCATGACTCAAGGAATGGGGGTCAACCCTGGGCGACAGACACCAACTGCGTAGCCAGTGCTAAGCAGCCTCTCTGTACTCTCGGCCATGACTTTGATGACTGTGTTAGGGTTGACTGCCTTCATATTACTACAGGGTTCTGGTTCGCATAATGGGTGCTTCCCTACTTCATGACAGTGGCCGGACGCGGGACGCAGGACGCGGGACGGGGACGCGGGAGGGACGGACAGAGCCCCGAGCATAAGATGCTTCGCATCTAAAAATAGTTCCCGAAACACGCTGGCGGGCAGACACGGGCCCAGGAAAAAAGCCAGGGTACTTAGTTGAAGCGAAATGCACAAGCAAGACCAAGGCGCGGTCTTCGTCGATGCCGCCAACGAGGGACACAACGCACACACCCCTGAGTGACGTGCACGAAGAATTTAGAATCGTAAATGTGGCTTCAACTAGAGCCGCACCAATCAAGGCAGCTGAAGAAATGGCCATAGCGCTAGCCATCATGAATCTTAGTACCAACACTGTCCTTAGCGTCTCAACTATAAGAGCGCTATTTTGAGCTTTATGAGGCGAAGTGTGGGGACTAAATACAGGCAAGGTCCTGAGCAATTTCTATCAGAACGACAGAACCAAAATCATTCTGATTTGGGTCCCCGCTCACTCGGGAAACCCCGGTGATTAGGAAGTGGCCAGGTTAGAAAACCAGGGTCGCGCTTTCATTTTCACTACGCCCACAGTTTGAATGAAAGGGAAAGTTTCGCGTTGCATTGCGGAAATATCGTGATTTTGCCAGTGTCAGTGATTGAATACCCCTGCGAAGGACTGCAAGTTAAGCTAGTTAGTAAGGGCCCACGATGAAAGAACGTTGGCGTGGAAACAGGGCTGTGTTGTCTTGGTCTTTTCTCCCTACTTCCACGCCTACTTCTTACACGAAGTTTAGATAAATCCGTATTCTACCCCATAATTCCTATGCTGGCTGAAGTGCCATGCGTTGCAGCTCCCATACACAGTAGCGCCACAGTTTTCTCTAGTGTACTTATGAAATCTCTATGCGCTAAACGAACCGTTGCGTTTACCGTAGGCACGGTATCTTTGAGATTTAGCGTCTGTGTGGTTGCGTGGTTTACTGAGTGTACGTAAAAAAATGGCGGCTGTTTCGGACGCCCCCGCTTCGAACTAAAACCGGCGTTGCTGTTGAAGGATTCACTTCGTTCGCAGCAAATGTTTGTGTTAATCGGCTTCGCTTTCCTCCAAGCAGCTTCGACGACCGGGTATGACGGATAACTTAGCAGAGTTTTTTGAGATCGCTTCCCATTTTGGTCGTTCCTAGACGTCGCATCAAGATCGGTATAAAAACATCTGCAAAGTATAATCTTTCGCTTATGGTGTGTGGTTCATATTTTTTTCCCTTATCGTTACAAAAAAGAGTAGCAGTCACATTGTTGCGTGTGAGGATACAGGCGACCTTTGTAAGTTTTTTTTTCTTTTTTTACTTTTTTTGACGCATTCACCCTCCGCTGGGTGACGCCCCTGTCAGAGCTTGGACACCCCTAACGTTATCTCGCAATACTAAAACGAGCTGTCCGCAACGAACAGTTACGCTAGTCATTTAACCCCCCTCTATCACGCTAACGCTAAACTGAAGTTGTCTAGTTATGTCATACGTGACGTTTTTGGCCAGGCCGCGTGACTCTGCCGCATGTGACAGCGACCGGAATTTTCGATACTGTGCTATGTGGGATTCGCAAATGCGCTAGCTTTACTGCCTTCCTTTTCAGATGTTCGCCTTTCCCCCTTGCCCCTAATAATGTTCTAGCTTGTCGTTTAGAATAAGACTGTTGCAGAACTATATTTACGCGCTCAAAAAGCCATGTTGTCTTTCTCAATACTGTGAACTGGCTTTGCTTTTTCGTTATAGGTGCCCTGACTGGCGCCTTGAACTACTACCGCGCCTTCAACCACGATAAGGAACAGCTGGACAAACTCAACTACAGGCGACTCAGCGTACCAGCTCTGATTCTCTGGGGACAGAAGGATGAATTTCTTACAACACGCGTCGCGAGGTTCAACACAGATTGGTTGACGGCACCGACAGTCTTGTTCTACAGGAACGCGGGGCACTGGCTGTTGCGGGAGTGCTCTGGCAGCGTCAATCGATATATCGTCGCCTTTGCGAAATATGGACAAATCAGTGTAAACGCTCTACACGCGAACACCTCGAACAACAGACCGAACGAAAACGCCTGTAGACACTCCACGACGGCGCACGCAACGCAGATCCACAGTACGTTTGCGTTGGTTCCACCGGAAACGGGCATTCCCGGATTCTCAGAAGAATAAAAACTTAGCGCTTTTCGCTAGTCATTGTTTGTTTACTTCTTCAAGGATGTACGATAAACCGCAGATAAAACTTCTAGCCCTTAAATTCTGCCAGTGCAACCTTCATGTAATTCAGCTACAATGTACCCGAGATTTGTCATACCTTAGGAATTCATTTACGTGCATGTTCCTTTATTGCCGCGAGTTCAGCAGACGTCGCAAACGATTTACTTCATTTTTTTTTCATTTATTTTCGTGTACCCACTTGCACTCCAGTTTACATACACGTTTCGTCAAAAACCTACACCTTATTGCATTACTAATATATTGAGTAAACTTTTAGCGCGCTAAAGGGAAACGAAGGCGACGTAGAGAGAGCAAAACGGGACAACTCAAGCGCTTGTGTTGTCCCGTTTTGTTCTTTCTGCGTCGCTTTCGTTTCTCTGTAACGCGATAGAACTATACACTACGTACAACCAACTGGCCCCTACCCTGGCTCTTCTACTACTTACGTTGACGCTCAAAGCATGGTCGCATCATTTGTTTCACTGTCGTGACGTTACGTCGTCAACGGTACAGCAATGACCTGTGCATGGATTGTTATACTGCTTTGTTACTTTATTTCAGACCTAAGTAGTAGTACTGCCGTTGATACAAGATTCACGCCGGCAACATCCTTGTATTCTACAGCAGAATATAGTTCCGGACATAAATCTGACTGTTAGTAAAATTTTAGAGCTGCACGATTTTGTTATTGCCTCACCGTAACGGAACAGCGCGTATAGAAGAAATACGAGGAAGAGGGACAAAGAAAGCAGTTTTTGTTCCTCCTCCTTTTTTGCGTATGTGTGCGCGCTGCTCCCTATAAAGTACGTACCATATAGCCTAAATGCTCAACCTGTTGGTGCATAATGGTTATACAGGATACTCCAGCCCTTTCGCGGCAATCACCCTACAGCGTTAATCATGTGGTGGTTCCCGTCCATAACCGCGATTGCGTAGCAGCTTGGCAACAACATTGCTGGTCACCGTCGTAGGAACAAATATATGGCAAACGGAGCCATCGCTCCGACTAATTTCACTTGGAGCGCGGCTCGGATCGTGAAGTTCAAGGTAATATTAAATTTTAAGAAACAAGCGACGCTGAAGTACATAGGCTCGGGTGCTCTGCCGTTTCAAATGTGCAGCGTGCTCAGCGCACATGGCGAGAAAGGAAGCTTTCATTTGTGATCCAGTGGGGTCACCCCCCTCCTCCTCCTTTTCCTCCTCCTCACACTTACTTCTCTTTCCCGCCATCTTGCTATAATATTCAGCATCATCAGCCCCGAAAACGCCCACTGCAGGGCAAAGGCCTCTCCCATGCTCCGCCAATCAACCCGGTCCTGTGCTTTCTGCTGCCGCGTTATACCTGCAAACTTCTTAATCTCATCTGTCCACCTAATTTTCTGTCTCCCCCTCACGCGTTTGCCTTCTCTTGGAATCCAGTCAGTTACCCTTAATGACCAGTGGTTATCCTGCCTACGTGCTACGTGCCCGGCCCATATCCATTTCTTCTTCTTGATTTCAACTATGATATCCTTAACCTCCCTTTGTTCCCTGATCCACTCTGCTCTCTCCCTGTCTCTTAAGGTTACACCTGTCATTTTCCTTTCCATCGCTCCCTGCGTCGTCCCCAATTTAGGTTGAACCCTCTTTGTAAGTCTCCAGGTACCCCTCGTAAACAAGCGTGGTTTTGGCGCGTAAACCCCAACAATGATTATTATCCCTCTGTTAATAGAATATACTTACTGCACAAAAAAACTTATTTCATCCGTACCGCTGCTTCCATTTACACACGAAACTCTTGAAGCACGGTTGCGCTCGTTCAATGTGACCGCGATATAAAAAATATTTGAACCACGGAAGTATTCGATATACAACGCATTAGATCAATGCGGTTGTTCATAGATATTACAATGTTAATGTTCATATTTATGCAAGAACTCTTTCAAGTGGAACTTTATCATGTGGGTTGAAGGAAGGCTTCTTATCGTGGATCACACATCACCAACAGTTTACTGATAAAAACCTGAGCAAATAGGTTTCTTACTTCATTTCGACCATACTACAAAAATTCACGCATCTCCACGAAGTGAATCATGACGAGTGGGCGAAGCTGTGGGTATCGTATCGGTGAGTAACCGTACGTTACACGAGCGTTGCCCCGTATAATGTAAATTGAGTGACATAAAGTGTATATAGAAATGTAAGTTTATTTCGCCTTCCAGTCGTCTTAGGCAATTCAAGAGCATTTAGAAAATAGCTGGAGTGGAGGATATGCCTCGAAAGTGAATACAAGAACACGCCATCTTACCGGCGGCAAGATACCATTTTAATATGGGTAATTTATCGGAACCTATTATGCTCGACGTGTGCCTTTGTGTTACACGTTTCCTTGAGAAGTCTCAACATTTAGGCACATTTTAGCAGAGATCAACTCATGAATACTCTTCTAAATAGGTTTATTTCGCCGGGAACAGCGATTTCTTACCTTATAATTAACCTGTGTGTACGTTGAAGTCTGTTGTAAAACCTGTTATTGTGTCTCACATAAGTTTCGACTATACCAAAGGGTCTATACCATGACCACAACGGAAGACAAAGCTAGGTCCTACGGAGCTTCGTCCCTAAAATATAGGACAGACAACACAGCAATTTCTGTCTGCTTTTATTTTACAGAGACTCAAGAGCAAAAAATTTCATCTGCATGAATAAAACAATACCAGAGGTTTATGATCTCCTACACTGCCACGGAGAAAAATGTTGAATAAAAAAAATCCAAGACTGTTACACACCCCATACTTGTTGCTTACAAAAATGCAGGAACTAGGTGGAACTACTTTGAACTGACAGCCACTGCTAAAAGAAGTGGCTGTTATGTATTATACATGTAGAAAAATTTGCACAGACTGCCAAGTGCCAGGCATGATGTCAGTGTGGCAGGTTCAAGGTGCTGTCGCTTCTCCGGGGGCTCTAAGGCTGTTTCCGGGCTGTCAGACGCAACGGTGGCCGAGGAAATTGCGTCGCGTCAATCTTATCAACTTCCTGCTGACATCGTCTCGGTGCTTGCACACGAGGTTCTCTCTTCCGGGGTGGCTTTCTAGGTTTACCTGACTGTGTGAGGTACTTAGGAAAGTTCGGAAATAAGGTGGGAATTACATTTATAGATAGAACAGTTCTCTTTGGCGCGTCAACTAGCACCGTTCCCTTGAACTCCAAGTTATACGCTGTTAGTACCATGTCCTTTGAAAAATGCTTGCGCAGACATGGTCGGGAGGTATTAGAGTTCGGTCTGCCCTCGGAATTGCACGGCTCCACTGCTCCAGACGATCACTGTCGGGCGGCACTTAGAAAGGAGGCACAACGTGCGCACAAATACGATAGCTAAAACAGCAATTCGGTGTAAAGCACGTTCTACCCGTTTCATCACCACACAGAAATCCGGATCCGAAGGTCGTGGGTTCGATCCCGGCCGCGGCGGTCGCATTTCGGTGGAAGCGAAATGGTAGAGGCCTGTGTACTGTGCGATGTCAGTGCACGTTAAAGGACCCCAAATGGTCAAAATTTTCGGAGCCATCCACTACGCGTCTCTCATAATCATATCGTGGTTTTGGGACGTAACACCACAGATATTATTATTATTTATCACAGCAATCCGATGCAACCTTCGTCGATACAATAGCGCAAAACGCACGCGAACAGAAAAAACCGCGCGTCTCCGCGAAGTGAATCGTGACGAGTGGGCGAAGCTAGGTCCCAAGGTCCATAATGTCTACGTTGAAGTCACCGTCTAGTACAAAGGGTTTGTGCTTGTAGGTGTTTTATGTTCTGTCACAATTATGATTAATATTAGCCGGTTGTTAAACCTTTTTTGTGCCTCACATATTGTACGTTACCCAAGCGTTCCCGAGCGCTGCCCCATATAGTGTAGCCGTGACAAGAGACAAGCCCCGCCCCTAAGGTACTTTGCCCTTGAAAGCCTGGCTTCAAAACAGCGTGGTCGCGCATGCCAAAAAAGAAAAAAAAAAGACGCATACTCAGCAGCTTGCGCGTTGCTGCCCAGGCGACTGAGCCCGCTCTTCGTAGCGCCATCTAAGAAGGCACCGACTAAGCTGCAAGCCACCTGATAACGGCCGGAACATAACCTGGACGCGTGAGGATTGCGCTGGGAGAGTGTAAGCACCAGTCTTCGTATATTCTTACACTGTGGTGGCTCTTCTATGCTTCAACCTCTCCCCTCCTCCTTTCCCTCTTCCTCACCCTCACACCACTGCTCCTCTACTCGCTTCTCTTTCCCGCCTGCTTGCTAAAGTACACTACACATGGCTATATGCTACGCATAGCTATGATATTCGCACTGTCCGTAGGCTGTCGCGCCGCACAGCGGAAAGAGAGAGAAACGCCACGAGGATGATCAACAGACGACGCAGTGCTTTCACGTGGCTAGCGTGGGCCCTGCCAGCACCTGACACGCAGGCAGAGGGGCTTTTGTTTACCTTTTTCGCACTCACGATGGTTAAGAGTGGCAATGTCCAACATACGGGCGCCGTGCTCCGGTGCGCAAAAAATCTGTAGGCAAGCCTACACTGCTTCAATACGGCTGATTCTATGCCATTCGAAGAAGCGGGGGTGGGAGAAAAAGAAAGCACGACACGTGCAAATAGAAAACTCACGCGCGCGTGCGCTACGTTTGAACGTTTTAGTGCAATTCTCCTGTTCTGAGCACCATTCATCAATCAGCTGTGCGATTTTCCGAAGTTATCTTGGTCGAATCGGTCCTACGTTCAATCTCGTAGCCAGGGGGGCGGAGAGAGGCAGGGTTCTATGAGCCTCTTCAATCTCCAAATTGTTCCTTCCTCAAATAGGCACTTAAAAAGTTAAGGCCTTCAGTAAGTGGTTCCTCCCCCCTTCGGACAAAATTCCTCGCTACGAGCCTGCCAACGACATACACATAACACTCACAAAGAAGTCGGTCCAACTCGCAACGGTTGAATCAAAGCAATAAAAAATGCTATATATAGGCCACTACTTGCCTACTCCTTCGCATGACATCGACTCCCAGAATGAGTCGGATATGCCTAATTTTTATTGTAAAGATAATAGTAGATGGTGCGTTGCTACCCCTTTCCTCTTTGAGAATCGCCCATGACGCCTTTCAAGACACAAAGTGCGCGATCTGCGTCACACTACATAAAATAATGCAGCCGCTGTTCAACTGATAGAGAGCGGCATGGCAGCCCCAGATGGTTTGTGTCGTCGCAACATTTATTCGTAGGAAAACCGACGCGACATCTGCTGAGACAAGCGGGTCAGTGCAGCGGAGAATGAAGAGGCACTCGATGCTCGCAAATCGTGCTGAGGCTGCTTCGTGTTCGCCACCATATGAATAGTTTTTTTTAGAAATTTGTGCCCATTTCCTCCTGATTTGGCACGCAATCGTAATCTATTTCAATGTGGAACGCGATGCCACGAAATAAAAGCGTCATGGTTTCATTACAGTTGTCAAAACAAGTTCTACAACACGCTTCCATGCCCTCCTACTCGCTCGCTATCCTCCTCCGGACCGCCATGTTGGTTTACTTCGCGCGCCACTTATAGGCCGCGGACAGTGCGAATACACATGGTTTTGCCTGCGGGACGCCAAGCGATGATGAGAGCAAATGGTAATACGACACGTGAGACAACAGTCCGGCCCCTTAAAGTGCACCACACTTTAAAAAAGCAAGCGCTCGAGTGGAATTCAAGCAGTTCGGCACTGGAGTTCGTTGCTTTAAGAATCGATATTGGAAAAGCGCAGAATGAGCAAAAACACTGAAGGCCACAAATTTCAGCGTTTCTTGTCGAAATTGGGAAGCAGAAGCATCAAATAGAATGGTGTAAAAGCGTTTATTCACACTTACTAAGTGAGATAACCTATCGTAGATATCACTCAGTCAGGTGCTGAAGATTTGCTATGTCTGAATTCTAGGCTTACTATGTATAAGACCTTTAAACCTTTAAATTAGTTTGAATGGTGTCCATTCAGGCTTTACAACCAAAAGATTTTGTATTGTGTTAGTGAATTAGCCATAAAATGACATAATTTTGGCCATGGTGCATTCAGCCCGATGGTAGCTACCTCATTACGGAGAGCTTGCGTTGGGCTCTTACCAACAGTGACGACGTATTATTGGTAGCCTAACAGCATTGCTGCATTTAAAATGTTATATGTAAAGTTTTCGCTCGGTGCGTGCCTCTTGTAAAACATATACCGTAACGTCACCTCGCTGACGGCGGCACTGGCGAAGTTTCGCCGGAAAGTCGTCATTACGTGCAATTCCTTCTAACGGTGTGGCGAAGCAAAGACGCAGTCCTGCGAAACATCTGTGCTGAGTCGCTTGGAAGCGCGTAATTGTTCATTGTAGCAGGTGCGTAAGAATAGGCTCACAGCTTCAGCAAAAAAAAAAAAGGAGAAACCAATGCATACACATTTTCAAATAAAAATTGTTTTCCAGCTAAGTCAACGATTCCCCGTTTTTTGCCATCGTCGGCTTGTGGGCACCTGAACTTCACTTTGAAATTTATTCCGACGTGCAATATTTACCTCAAGCGCAAGTCACGTACGTTCCATTACGTCACTTGTAGAAAAAACTTTTGTTTTCCACCTTTGGTCTCGCTGTCCAGGATTACGTTATATCGCTTTTTCGCGATTCTGGAACCCAAGAACCTTCTCTTGGTGAGTGCTACTGTTCTTTGCACCACCTAGGTGACGACCGCGTTGTAAATACAGAGCCGCGTTTACACCCCACTTCAATTAAGAATACTAGCACTCGCTCAAGTATGCTTTCTTACTTTATTTTGTTAGGACTGGTTGCTGTGGCTCGAAACGTCAGTGTGTCATCGTTTTCATTGTTCTTCTGTGAGGATGGTTACCGTTTATTCCTAGACGCGATTCGAGGAAGTGAACATACGTAACTGTCAGAATGTTGTGCAAAGTATAGTTGCTTGGTTATGGACTAATATGTCCATTCGCACGAATTTTCAGCAGAGATGTTGCGGTAGAGGTTTGCCCTGTGCCGTTGATAGAAGGTTAACATCATCGTGAACCGGCACGCGCTCAATGACCACCCAAGCATTCTGTACACGTTGTTAACAAAAGAAGCTGTAATTGCCCACGAGCTCTGCTCTTACCAAGCCTTGCGCAACATAGTGCAAGCTGCGCTAATTTCCTTCCACCAGGAAAATTCACGCGACACTCTCTTGAATATAAAGCGCAGCGTTCGCCGCGGTGGGGTAGCATTGACGGTGCTCCGCGGCTGACCCAAAGGTTGCGGGTTCAATCCCGGCTGTCACATTTCAATGGAGGCGAAATGCAAGATGTTTGTGTACTGTGCGATGTCAGTGCAAGTTAAAGAACACCAGATGGTCGAAATTCCTGGACCCCTTTACTAGGGCGTCCCTCATAATCATATCCTGGTATTGGAACGTAAAACCCTTCATATTATCATTATTATCATTACCGACTGTAAGGCGAACGCTTATCTAGGAAGAAAACAAAATTATGCAATAACGACATATTCCTGACGTTCTTGAGGTTTTACCAAGTTCACTTGCTCCTTCAAAAAAAAAAATTGAAGTACACTTTGCACATTCCAAAGTGTGTTCCGCGAAAACGTGTGCCCATTCCACTTACTATTCCATGTCTTTTTTTTCTTTTACACTCTCACTGGGATAACACAAACCGAATGTGTGCGTGTTTTCTTTTTTTAATTTTTTTACCTCGAATCGCAGCGAGACGCGAGACTAATCTTTCTCCGTTCGCATGCGTTAGTATTTTCTCGCGCTTTGTGCATCGCGCAAACGCCATCCGCGTTCCAGCGCTTAAATTGACGGACCCTTTGTTAATTCGAAAGTGTTTTCCGTGGACGCATGTGTCCATTGAGACGGCGTCGGTGAGAATGATTGCAAGGGCTGGGCACAGCGACGATACGCAAGCAAAGCGCGAGCGCTGTAGAGTCCGACGCGACCGCCGTCCGTTTGCACGCCCCGGCGGCCACCTGATTCCGTGCCAGAGCTCGGATGGACAGACGGACGGACAGACCCATGGACGGATGGCGGACGGACAGACAGACGGACGGACGGAGGGACAGACGGACGGACAAACGAACGGACGGACGGACGGATGGACAGACGGACGGACGGACAGACACCGGACGGACGGACAGACACCGGACGGACGGACGGACACCGGACGGACGTGAGCATGAGACATTAAAGGCTTTCGCCTTAAAATTACACCATCTCCCGCTAAATGGAACCATGTGTAGATGCGAAGCAGCGGGCGCTAACGCTTGCCAGTGTAAGCGTCGGCGTTAACGGCGTTAACGCTGGCGCTCATCGCTGCGTTGCGCAGGAGAGAAATCTAGGGAGGCGCAATCACGCAGTGATGGACCGGTGTTTCCTACTGGAATATGTTAATCGCTGCTAATGGGCAATGAGAGTCCGAAGACTCGGACTGAACACAGAGACCCGCAGTCCGCTTTTAGTTAACGCGCACGCTGCGAATTTTCATCGTTCAACAACGCACAGGAGAAATCTCACACCGGCACTACCTTGCAGGTCAAGATCCAGTGCCATATATACGGGGTGGCCAGTGAACGGTTGTGCAGCGCGAGCAGTCGGTTTTTTTTCAACTAAGAAACTCGCTAGCAGACGCTGCCTGCATCGGCGTTGCGAGGCGAGAGAGGGGGGAGCGTAGGAGAGGGGTGGAGGGGACGCGCATGCGCAGTGGGGGGTGTAAACGCCGCGGGAGGGATGCCTAGAGGAGAGAGGGGGAGGGGACGCGCATGCGCAGTGAGGTTGTGGACGCCGCGGGGAACGATGCCTAGAGGAGAGAGGTGCAGGGGACGCGCATGCGCAATGGGCGTGTAAACGCGCGGGCGGGAGGGATACCCAGAGGAGAGAGAGGGGGAGCATAGGAGAGAAGGTGCGTGGAGAGGGTTGCGCATGCGCAGTAAAGGCCTGACCACACGTGCGCGTTGCAGCGTGTCAGTGCGTATCTTTCTGACGAGGCGTCGCGCCCTCTCCCCATTGGAGAGAAAGGGCGCGCAGCTTCGCGTAGCCGGGCGCCCTCTCTCCACAGGGAGAGGGCGCGACGCCGCGTCAAAACTCCACGCGCTGACACGCTGCAACGCGCACGTGTGGTCTGGCCTTAAGGGTGGTCAGGACGCACACTACCACCACCGGATGGACGGACGCCGGACGGACACCGGACGGACGTGAGCATGAGACATTAAAGGCTTTCGCCTTAAAACACGCACGGCATCTCAAACAGTGGCGCATGGTAGAGTCACCTCATCTGCCTTGTGCCGAATTCCACGGTGATCGACATCACTTGTAAGACACCAATGGACACTGAACGCAATTAAAGCTATGATATTTTAGATGCGAAGCATCTTATGCTCGGGGCTCTGTCCGTCCGCCGTCCCCGCGTCCGCCGTCCCGCGTCCGGCCACTTTCATGAAGTAGGGAAGCACCCATTATGCGAACCAGAACACTGTAGTAATATGAAGGCCGTCAACCACTACTACAGTCGCCAGAGTCATGGCTGAGAGCACAGAGAGGCTGGTTAGCAATGGCTAGGCAAGTGGTGTCTGTCGCCCAGGTTGACCCCATTGCTTGAGTCATGGCCGAGAGCACAGAGAGGCTGCCTAGCAATGGCTAGGCAGGTGGTGTTTGTCGCCCAGGTTGACCCCATTCCTTAATCTTGCTTGCATGTGTTTGGAGGGGGGCTTAGTCCGTCCCTCCTTCCCGCGTCCCACACCACCACAGCGCATGTGCGTCCCCCTCTCTCTCTCTCCTACGCTCACCCCCTTTCTCTCCTCTAGGAATCTTCTACTCAACTGAGCGGCCCCCGCGTCCCTTCTCCTACGCTCACCCCCTTCCTCTACTCTAGGAATCATCTACTATACGGAGCGGCGCCCGCGTCCCACATCCCCACAGTGCATCCGCGTCCTCTCCCCCTCTCTCCTCTATGAATCCTCTACTCTACGGAGCGGCTCCGGCGTCCCATATCCCCACAGCCCATGCGCGTCCTCTCCAGCTCTCTTCTCTAGGAATCCTCTACTCTACGGAGCTGCTCCCGCGTCCCCACACCCCCACAGCGCATGCACGTCCCTTCCCCCCTCTCCTACGATCCCCCCGTCCTTTCCTCTAGGAATCCTCTACGCAGCGGCGGGCACGACAGGTGGTGTGACAGCCGCATACTCCGCTGGGGGGCGCCACGGTAGTTCCGCGGTATGAAAATGACGGAGCGCGTGCCTCATTCTCTCTCCTGCGCAGCGCCGGGATGAGCGCCCGGACCGCTGCCGCAAAATGAGATTGGCGACGTTCCTCCCGCTCAAGCTAATTATCTCCCCGCTGCTTCGCATCCACACATGGTTCCCTTTAGCGGGAGATGGGGAAAATTTTTTAGCATTTTTTGCATGCTGTCCCCGAGCAAACCGCCAAACTTAACTCGTTTTAGCGCCGCAGGTACGCAACATTCACCTGCGGGTTCGGGGCTGCTGCTTAAAATATTATTATGGGCGGCGCGGCTTAGTTTCTCTATATACAATTATTTTGACTAGATATGTGTACAACGAGGCGCCTGAAGGCGTGTAACTTTGTTGTTCAGAATCCTGATACTCTAATTTCTTTCATGCAGAACGAGAGACACTAGGTCAAATGCTGGTTAAGACAGAAGCACTTGGTTTTAGCCGTTCTAGTGAGACTCTAGTGATTGGAAAAAAATATAGCATTGCCTGTACAGACGTAATTTCGTGGCCTTTCGTCATCGCGCGTGCTGCGCGAAGAGAAAGGACGCAAGGAAAGGCAGTAGAAGCGATGAATTTCAGGCCTCGCTTATGACACGACACAGGCCATCTACTGTAAACAATAACAACAACGACGTCGGAAGAGTTTGACACAGAGGAAAAGTTTGACACAGAGGAGTTTGACACAAGGAGAAAAACTAGAGCGAACATAATTCAAGTATGACTTCGAAAGGCTTCAGAGTATGATTCACGGGGAAGCCGACGCAAAGATGCAGAAGCCTGAGGCGGGCCAAATATCTTGTGGGACTTGGCCCGCCTCGGTGTGGGACGCTGAGGCGAAGATAGACGTGAAGTTCAAAAAGGTTGAGAGCTGGGCTAGTTGGTGACTAATCATTGTACCTATATGGTGAAGTAGCGCACTTTGTACGGGGACAAAGAGGACAAGAAGGACACGACACTTGCTACAATCGCAACTGTACACTTGCGAGTGTAGCAAGTGTCGTGTCCTTCTTGTCCTCTTTGTCCCCCGTACAAAGTGCGCTACTTCACCATATAGGTACAACGAAGGTAGACCTTGACAGTCTGGGTGCAACCAAGAGCAGTGAACCTGCATTGGTGCCGCAATCCTAGATACAGGAATGGTCAGCTTGACCAGCGGGCAATTTGCGCTGACATCGCAATTCTCGGCGCAGCTGTGACCATTAGCCAGACCACGATCGCTGCAGCGCTGACGCCTGACCGATAATACGCCTTGATGGTGATGTGCTATGCTCGTGGGAGGGTGCAGCACAGCAGACCAGGCCACGCTCTGACCTGCAGTAATCGTGCTGGCGGAATGCTGCCTTCGCAGAAAAAATCTGACAAAACCTTCCTCCAGGTTAGTTGTCATGTAATGCGGAAGATTGGAGGGAATACTTCGTTGCGCACAGTAAGCATGCTGGAACCGAGCATGCGAACATCGACCCAAGACGCTATCACAAGAAAGCCGCGTTTACGCTCTAAAGACGCTCTGTTGGCGATGTTGTCCTGGCTTACAGAAAATTAAAGGTGAGCGTGGTTTCTCAAAATTAAACAGCGTGAGTTCCTTAAGAAGAACTGCGTCGTCATCGTTGTTTTCAACACTTATTATTTACCCTCTTAACGAAAGGTCGCTATTTGTACGCGGTGTCACGGTAACCACTCATGTCCACATATGGATTATTGTTTTCGATGAGCAGCGAACTAGTACACAACAAAGTTAAAAAAAAGTGGTGATTCCGCCTACTACGTTTTCTCGCCAATCTTGCGCCGGTCGCTGAGAGGCATGGTCCGGCGCACCACCTCCCTCCTTTATAATTGACTCAAAGGTCAATAAACTTTTTGTTTATCTTTTTCGCAGCTCTTGAGGTTCTCAGCCGCACAAAGCGCTCCATTTTGTCTAATTTTCAGTTCTCTCGACCGCAAAAAATTGTTATTCAGAGTTCCCTTTCGTGCATCATGCTATTGTCGAATTAACACTCGCGCAATTTTTGTACCCCGCGTGTATTTTCTCCTGGCTTTGTGACAACTTTTCCTCAATGTTGACTTGGTCATTTTCTCATTTTCTGCCTTTCATAAGTCGACATCTTGTGACTTCTATATTCAACTGCCTATTTTTCAGCAGGTGGAGATTGCCGAAACCTTATACTCCTGGTAGCCGTCGCCACGGATGCTGATCGTTCCAGCATAGTTTAAGCGTGTAGCCTGCTCCCCTACCTTTCACCTCTATAAGTTGGCGAACATCGTGGGCATCTGGAAGCTTTTGTCGCTATTTTGCCACTTTAAACGCCTTCTGGTACAGAGCCCTGGCCATTCAACGTCGTCACATTTTTCACACCAGCCGCCTCACCCCGAATAAGTTCCGTTGCACTGAGTCTGTAACGTGTGAATGGGCTAAACGATAGCCCAGCGTAGTCAAATCGTTTAACAGCATCAACTATTTTTGTGCCTCTTTTGCCTTGGGCTATGTTTTTCTGAGACACATGAAGGCGGTTTCTCAAGACAGTGGTACCGGCCACCACGCTCTACTGCAACATCCTCTCCAGCGGTACCAGAGGTGGCCGAACACTGTCATGTCATTAGCTAACACGTCCATGATACGCCTCAACCTGGCATGGTCTGGGAATCCAACAGCCCCTGGGCATCTCCGGTCGGACTGGTGTGGAAGAATGATGGCGCACTGATGTTTTAAGTGGAATACCAATGACTCAACAAAATTATGAGCAAGAAAGGTCGTCCGCTACCACGGACAGACGACGCCATGGGAGACAAAATGTTGTATTCAAAGGATCGGTACACTTGGCTGCGGCTAGTGCGAATGCCTGAAGCCACACGTGAGAAATCATTTTTTTAAAAATTGGCCGCGTATCTGCGTGCTTCGCTGCAAATGTCGTCGAAAGACGCTGGTCTTGTGCCGGCCGTACTACTATGTTTTGCCTTGCCTCAGACAGAGCCTACTCTACATTGAATCGGCCGCACCTGGCTGGCATTGATAAAATAGAGGCGCTGCGCGATATATGGACGCCATCGAAAAACATGAGCTTGTGCTGAACCAAGGGCCACTGCCAGCGGCAGCACCTTCTCGTCGGCACATGGCTTTTTCGTGCACAGCGTCGCAGCTCGTGCACAGCGTCGCATTTTCAGCGCAGCCTAAAAACACTAGGGTCTTTAGAATTACGTATCTATGCATTTTCTAAGAAAGAAACACACGTCCTGATACTTACATATTAATGTCGCGCCTCAGATATGCGTAGTATTTGCTTTTTAATCGAAAATGTTCACAAGTATAAACGTAAACACCAGTTCAAGATGCCTGGGCGTTCAGAAAGTGGTTAAACTTTGGCCGAGTGGCTGAATCAGAGGACGTCGGACAGACAGCCAGACCAAAATTTTTGCGTTCAAGTATCCCAAGAAAGACTATCTTCCCAAGAAAGACATCTTTAAAGGATGTCTTTTTTTAGTACCTCACGCGCTGCAGGTGTCCAGTGCACTGCTTTCGGCTAGTGGAACACTCTTGCAGCTCTTGGGAGAACGATGACCAAGTCATTACTACTAAGACTACGTAGCGCTGTTCCTGGAAATTTTGCATCACACATTCACCGCTTTGTATGGCGCATGGCCCCTGCGTCGCATTGAGATTCGAGGAAATGACAGAAGAGGCAGATCACGCATGATAGGAAGAAAAACACATAGGAGGCCGACATGACTAAGCGGGGACGTGCTCGACGTGGTATTTTATTGCATTATGTAAATATGTTCTGAACTCTACAGTGGTTAACACAGAGCAGGTTAAACAGTGCATTCCCGCCTGAATGCTATGCGTCCGTTCCCAAGACAGTATACTTTGCTTGGCATACGCACTTAAAGGAGGTGGAATACGAAGGCGTAATGTGCAACTGGAAGCGAAGACCTATAAAGAGAATAATTTTTTGAACCGATGGACTTTTCCGTACCCTTGCCCTTTCTTGGTAACGGAGATTTGAGGTGCTGGGGCGTGCCAGCTCACCCCAAAGAGTCTCGACACAAGTGTTTTGTGGGTCTATCAGCTAGCTTTGCTGTCGTTGCCGTACCAGATGTCTGAAAGCGGCCACTAGTCACATAGAGCTTTCCAGTGAAGATTACCACCCATCAGAGTGCTCGCTTATTTAACGTTCATGCACGTCATCAGGGTATATTGGTGGACATTTATTCAAATGTCATAAACCCGGCAACGCAGCTGGCTTCCCTAATGTTCACGTACACTTTAGTAACAAGGAAGAAATCATACCATATGAATGTTAGCCCACGCTATGTCAGTATCTTAATGTACAAAATGTGAATGCATGCCTGGAAGCATAAGAACGTAATCGTTTTTCATAATAGAAAAAAATATTCGACTTCAGCGTAGTTGTTTGTCTGTGGTTCTGTCTTCATCGGTGTCACCAAGCGCGCTGCCTTGAGTACAGTAAAGGTCTAGCAAATGCAATGAGGTGCGGAGGCATATAACGGCGTAGAAGTAATGGATTAAAACGCTGAAATTTAGGGGTTAGTAATGCGCATACTTTCGCTTCGGGCGTTTTCATTTCATGGCATATCGGTACCGTTTTGACTCAAATAATTTCACCAGAGCCAGCGTTATCTTTAGCGTCCAGATTTGTAGCGATGTGACGTGGCTACCTTGGCCAATCGCTCATAGCTGTCGTCATACTAAAATACAAAAAAAAAACGGCCGCGGCTAGCTTTCCATGGTGTTGCTGTTGCAAAGCTAAAGGATTAGCGAAGCTGTATTTTCTGTTATTGAATGGCTTTGCTGAGGTTTTGGTATAGATTTTCTATAGTGTTGCTGGGTTGTGTTCTGTCAAGCTTTTGAGACACACATCAAGTTTTAACGCCCATATTACAATAATTATGCCACACAAAGATAGACAATGTTTATCCCTTATACACCCTACGTGTACAAGCCTCATCCAAGTATTTGCTAATGTTTGTAAAAATATGCCTATAGCTAAACTAAACTTCAACTCTGCAACGCAAGTTCAAAGCCTATTCTCCGGCTTTGTAAGGGTCATAACTAGTTTTCACAAAGTCAGGCCAAGGTCAAGCCCATCTTTCACAAAGGAATGCAAGTGTTATCTTCTCCCAATGTCTTAGTGCGCCACCTCTGGCTAGTTTACCTGTAAATCGCCTACTGCGCTCTGGAACGTCTATGGAACCGGTGGTGAGCATCCTAGCGCTCCGTCTTTGGCTAGGTTACCTCTGCAACGCCTATCACGCGGGAAGCTCCCATGGCAACGTCCGTGCCAGAGGTGTGTGCCGGCCTACGATATTTCGCTTAACCGACACGTGCAAAAGATGTACGTGCCGGTTCGTGATGATGATGCTTTTCGATTTCAGCAGACACATTAAGACCGACTTAAACAGTTGCAGTGTTGAAAATTGATGTCGCGTTTCAATCCGCGACGACTGCACATCAGCGGCGGATTATTTGAGATCACTTCAAATAAAAATCATAAAAAACTAATGATGACTAATCAAGAAGACTTCCATGGGCTGTAACAATATAAAACACTCTGCGATATCGTTCCAGAATCTGTTCATCATACAGCGAAACCTACATGATGGGTGCGTCGGCTACAACTCCCTCAGCATACATTAAGCGACTGGTAAATGCTGCGTAAGTAATTATCAACTCTCATAAATAGTATTACATTCTTGTTGAACCTGAAGATTGAAGAGGGGTTATTTCCCTCTACCATCCCGCCACGCCCGAAAGAAAACTGCCTGGCCAGTTTTAAATGCAGTTTATTCATTCATTCATAGACAAAGCTATAGGGCAGGGGGCCTCAAATACGCGGCCCCCGGGCCGCATGCGGCCCGTGACTCTCTCGTTTGCGGCCCGCGGCCCATACCTGTCTGTCTTCGTCCGACATTTTTTTTTTATTTTCTTATGCATGTTCGTGAGCTACACACGCCTCGCCGGTCTAAAGCATTGTTTTCGTGAGGCGCCTCACGTGATCACTATGCGTTGAAACATAGCCGGGATGGATGGATGGTGGAACTTTATTAAATATAGTCCTGAGAGACGCGACTAGCGCGCAGTGGGCCGGGAAACAAAAAAAAATGCCCCCACCTCCCCGAAGGGAATCGTGAGGAAATGCCGAATGCATTTCGCGCGCGCTTCACTCCATTTATGTATGGTCGTTGTGGTTCGAAGAAGGAAAAGGCGCCTAATTTCTGCAGCCCGGTCGGGAGCACGGCGCAGCGCCTGTTTTTTCATTTTTAAATGCGAATGCATTTCTTAGTCGGGCTATGTCAGGCATCTGGCGTTGACCGGCGGCGGCGTCCGCGAGCCGGCAGGTGTTATCTCTCCGCTCTCACTCCCTCTCCCATATCAACAGCTGCGGGCGCGCGCACTTATCCTCGCCCCTAGTAACCGGAGCAGGTGGGCGGAGTAGCAGAGAGTGAGTGGAGAGGAGGAGCGCGCTCTGGTGCGTGAGGGCGCTCGCATCGCGGGAGCTCGGCGGAGCTATATATGAAAAAAAGAATAAAGAAATAAAAAAATTAAAAAAAATTAAAAAGGAAAAGAAAGAAAGGCGCTGCGCCGTGCTCCCGACCGGGCTGCAGAAATTAGGCGCCTTTTTCCTTCTTCGAACCACAACCACCATATATAAATGGAGTGAAGCGCGCGCGAAATGCATTCGCATTTCCTCACGATTTCCCTTCGGGGAGGTGGGGGCATTTTTTTTTATTTTTTTATCGCGGGAGCACCGCCGAGCTCCCGCGATGCGAGCGCCCTCACGCACCAGAGCGCGCTCCTTCTCTCCACTCACTCTCCGCTACTCCGCCCGCACCACCTGCTGCGGTTGCTAGGGGCGAGGATAAGCGCGCGCGCCCGCAGCTGTTGCTATGGGAGAGGGAGTGAGAGCGGAGAGATAACACCTGCCGGCGCGCGCGGACACCGCCGCCGGTCAACGCCGGATGCCTGACATAGCCCGACTAAGAAATGCATTCGCATTTAAAACTGTATTTTAAAATCGGTGTCCAGATTGGCGTCACTTTGGCGATCGGTATCGACATGTTGGAATCTTGGCCCAGGGTTCCCCTTCAGGGGGGGGGGGACGAAGGTTCTTCGCAGCGCCCCTCCTCCCTAATAAGTCAATGTATGAGGCAGACTTTTCACCCTCCCCCCCCTCTTAAGTGACTAGGGGCGCCCCCCCCCCTGCCCCCCCCTCGTGCGCACGCCTATGGAAATGACCCGTATATGAGATATGGGAAAGGTTTGGTGTTTCTTCAAATGGTAACGTTTCCTAACAGTTTTGTACAAACGGCACCCCTCCCCCCCCCCACCCGCTTTTACTTCCCTGTACCGGCCCTTGCGTGTCTAAACTGCGTGACTGCGGCCCGCTGGTTGAGATGAGTTTGAGACCCCTGCTATAGGGCATTCAAGTAAATATCACTGTGATGAAACAGTGGGGAAATAAGCTGCCAAGAAGCATGCTAAGTATTATATCAAAATAGTTGGATGACTTTAGGGCTAGGGCAAACTAGGCGCTTCCCTCGGCCGCCAAGCTCATACAGTTGCAGGGGAATATTATGAGGTGCTATTTACATCGATACCATATTTTCTCGCGCAAAACGCACTCCTGCATATAACCCCGCACCCCCAACTACAAACTGCGGCAGAATAGAAAATTAAAAAAAAAACGCCTATTACCATGAAGGCGTCATGCTTACATTATGACGAGGCAGTGCCGTGAAGCCTAGTTGCGCACCTAAATTCACATTTCAATTTAAATAACTTCATTAAATGTTGTCTACCCAAGCATCGGATATCTAGGACTATTTCCCTTTTTTTGCGAGTTCGATATCCGCGGGTTCGACTGTAGTATAATTTTTTTTTTGCTTTTCGCTTCAACTCTTCTAAAACTTTTGTAGGGAACTGCATTCGATGTCTTAACAGACAGTTATAGTTTAGCGTTAGCGTGATAGCGGGGGGCTACGGGAATAACGTTACCGTGCCTCAAACGTCCTTTGCGGACACGGCGTTATAGTTTAGCGGGATAGCGTTGAAGTGCGCAAGCTGGGGATGGTGGCGCCACCTAGCGGCAGTTGAATGCATTAACAAGAGTGAAAAGAAAAAGAAACTGAGAATTCTCGACTGTATCCCCTCGCGCAGCAATATTATTGCTTTTATTAAATGGGAAGTATTTGTTTGCGTACTGCAGACACTTCTAGCGTTTCTATCTACGTATATATCTATCTAACCGCCTAGTCTGGGTGCTCTTGTGATCCCCTCCTTAACTTCGGGTAGACCAAAATTAGTACGGGAGGGTTTGACAATTACGAATGTCTGGTGATGTCATGAATAATGTGAAAATACCGTCGCGTACGACGTCAAACCATTTCTTTCAGACACGTGCGGTACATACCCTTGTACCACGGGTCGTGGTATGCGGGTCTGCGCCACGGGTGTTTGACAGTTTCTATCAACCGAGGAACGGCTAGAAAAGACGTTAGTAACCGACATCGGTAGCGTTTACCCGACGTATGCAAAGAATATATGCTATGGTCCCAGAAGGAATCGTACCCAAGCATTCTGCGTGGAAATCAAGTATTCTACCACAGAGCCACGCCAGCTCTTGGAAGTCCTTTGGCAAAAGCCGGCAGATCCCACGCACTGTGGGAATCGGTGTAATGCGAAGCAGCCAGGACGGAGCAAATTATGCTTCACAAAACTTGCATGTCACGTTTTACATGTTAGGACCACCTGTCATTTGTGTTCGTCATACACTCACGTCGCGCAATACCAATTGTGGTGTATATCAAGCTACCGAAGTGGACCCAAGCGCACCATGAGCGTGGCATGTAAATGGCGTTGTAGATGACATGCATGCCAAGATTTTCATGTTACCACCTGTGTTCGTTATACAGTCATCTCACTCAATACCAAATTTGGTGTATATCAAGCTAACAAAACGGCCGCGAGCGCGCCATGAGCGTGGAATGCAAGTCATGTCGCTCATGACATGTCATGATTTCCATATTACCAGTTCTCATTTATGTTCATCATAGAGTCATGTCACTCAATGCCAAATTTGGTGTACCTCAAGCTAACGAAACGGCCGCGAGCACTCCATGAGCCTGGCATGCAAGTCATGTCGCACATGACAAGTCATGATTTCCATATTACCAGTGGTCATTTATGTTCGTCATAGAGTCATGTCACTCAATACCAAATTTGGTGTATCTCAAGCTAACGAAACGGCTGCGAGCATGCCATCAGCCTGGCATGCAAGTCATGTCGCACATGACATGTCATGATTTCCATATTACCACTTGTCACTTATGTTCGTCATACAGTCATGTCACTCAATACCAAATTTGTTGTACCTCAAGCTAACGAAACGTCCGCGAGCACTCCATGAGCCTGGCATGCAAGTCATGTCGCACATGACAAGTCATGATTTCCATATAACTAGTTGTCATTTATGTTCGTCATAGAGTCATGTCACTCAATACCAAATTTGGTGTATCTGAAGCTAACGAAACGGCCATGAGCGTGGCATGTAAATCATGTTCTTCATGACATGCATGTCATTATTTGCATATTACCACCTGTCATTTATGTTCGTCATACAGTCACGTCACTCAATCCCAAATTTGGTGTATATTAAGCCAACGAAACGGCCGCGAGCGCGCCGTGAGCGTGGCATGTAAATCATACTTTTCATGACAAGTTAGTAATTATCTTCATGATATGACCAGCCATTTATGTTCGTCATACAGTCATGCTATGATATACCAAATTTGGTATAAATCCCATTAACGATACGGCCAGGAGAGCACAAAGTCGTAGGCGGCTAGATACATCGATAGCTAGATAGATAGATACGCTCAAAGTCGGCGAAGTTCGCTAAGAAATGCTTCGCATTTAAGAGACCCTACGCAGGCGTAATGTTGGTGAAACGTCAATTGTGGCTGCAGTCTTTCCCATCTAATTTTATAAACAATACATATGCACTCCAATGATACAGGCGTCACGTCGTGTTAGCGTCAATTGTAGTTAAGTGCCATCCACATAAGTTTGTCTAGGTATAGCACTATCCGGGACTACCATCCTCGCAAGCACAAGCGCTACATTTCAGCTTACCGCTTCTGGTGTTGGTAATACCCATGTTGCTGTTGGCATCGTTACGGAACTGTAAACAGCTAGTTATATAAAACATATGCGACTGTTTAACATACATGTGTGTGTGCGTATAACATTTGTACAAGTGTTTTGCGTCATTTCGTAACGCCTCGCTCAACAAAAAAGTTACACCACAGCCTCCTTCCCTCCGTATGCTTCGCATGACATCGGTTCCCACGGTAAGTGGGATCTGCCGAATTTTTTAAATAATAAAAGTAAAATAATATGAACCACGCACCAAAAGCGCGTTTTTATGTTGCGGATTTGTTTACACCGATCATCTAGTTAGGCCTAGGGACGGTCGAAATGGCAGGCGATCTCAAAAACTAGGCTAAGTTATCCGTAATACTCGGTCGTCGAAGCTACCTGAAGGAAAGCGAAGTGATTTTGCACCGTCGTTACTTACGAAAGAAGTGGATGCGTCACCACCAACGCTCAATTCAGTTCGAATCGGGCGTCCGAAACCGTCGGCATGTTTTACGTACAGTACGGTCCACTGTTAGAGGGAACATGCGGGCCCGTGGCCGGCGGGCCGCGCAGCGCTGTCTGGCGGCGGGATTTGTAAACGCGGCACATGCGCATAGAATGGTAATGGCGGCGCGCACCCAGTTTCGTCTGCTACTTCTCCGCCTGTGCGCATGAAAGCGTTAGAAAGCGTTTCCGTATTTTTGCGGTGCAATTTATCTAGCTGTCACTCTGCCTGCTGCTAGCCAGATTTCCAGCAAGCACACAAATGTATGGTTTTATTTATTGCCGCAGTTTTTCGCAAGCTCTCACCGTTAAGCCCATGATATTTTTCCCAAACTACTCGCTGCAAATGGCGGCTTTTCATAACAGATCAGGCTACTAAAGTCTGATGCATCGAACATTCTGAGCTCGCCTTTGCGACCATGAAATATTGGCTTAACCGAGTTGATATCAGTTGCTTTACAGTGCGACAACAAAAAAATCACGCCATATCCACGGAATGAATGATGATAAGTGGGCGAAGCCGTGCCGCTTCGGCCCGTCTTCTGCGCCATCAAAAGTGTTTTGTTTTTAAACAGGCTTGCTTTACGGGATCGTCGACGCACTTTCACAAGGATGATAAATCCTGTTATCGGCAAAGCACTATTTCTCACTCTTGGCACAAGTATGTGGATATGGATGCAAGCCTACGTCAAACTGCAGATCGCAATTCACGGTAAAAACGTTTTGAAACCTCTCAATCGGACGGTGCCGAACGACTTCTTCAGTGAGTCCCTCGGACAACACGAGTACGCCGAACTAACGGTACGTGAATGCATATTTGGTAATGTCTAGCTACGCAATTAATCGCTCTCCCCTGAGCGTCCTAGGCTGGTGCACGGCATCATTCGTAATTCTCGATACCAATATCCACTGTGTCGTAATGCAGGTGTGTCGTGAGTATGTTGAGCTACCACTATCATCATGATTACTACTTTAAAAGTCCCCGTCAGTGGGGTGCTACGCAGGGGAAGGTAATTAAAAAATATAGTCAAACACGCGTATGAGTTGCAGGAACCAGGAAATGTACTACGGAAATGAATACACCTGCATGCAAGCGCACAGTTACGTATCACCCGTGAAAGCGCAATTAACATCAACAATAAAACTGGGCGCCCACGGAGGCGAATACGTGCATTATATGGGCATGAATTTAGTGTTTTTTTTCTTATTTTTTTCTCGTGTTGCACGCATTTTCCTAGCTAAAACTACTACACACGTTTTCGTTCGGGATAAGCCGCGAGTTCATGCACACGGAACGCTACTGTACATTACGCTCATTCTGATCAGATTACTTGCGCTACACGACTGGTGGCGCGCATTGTGAGACCTTACGCGAGCGCAACAGATTAGGCTAGATTGCTAGATTGCAGGAAGAGCAGACGCGTTCCACTCACCAATATGGACGATCGATGACCCTGCTCACTGCTGTTATCGTTGTGCAAGTGTTTAGTCGTTCGGGGCACAAGATCATCACCCTATAATATAGTTCGTTCTTTTCTACTTTAGCCCACTTCGTCGCGGATCGTACGAACAACTTGTGTGGGAAATAAGAGAAACGCTGCCCAATGCGATCGAGAAAGGACACAACGTTGTGTTCCAGTGGATACCAAGTCATTGCGGTATCTCCGGCAACGACCTCGCCGATGAAGCTGCCAGAAAAGCACACGTAGAAACAAACCTTGTTTCTACACCATTATCCAGGATTGACGCGGCTCGCTACTTGAGTAAGCTGGCCCAGAACATAACAATCCAGAAGTGGCAATCATCACAGTTCACAAATCATCGACTGTACTCTCTCGACCCATCTCTACGACTGCGGCTACTCCCTGGGCTTTCCCGGGAGGAAGGTACAGTGTTGTGCCGTCTGCGTCTGGGCGTAGCTTTCACCAACGCCTACTCATTTAAGATTGAGATGGCCAACAACGCCGAGTGCAAAGACTGTGCCGTCGATGAGACTATTGAACACATTTTGTGTGGCTGCCCGACATACGCAAACGAGAGGCTTCACCTCCGCACTGCGCTACATCAACTGGACGGAAGAGTTTTCACAGTCGAGAAGGTATTGGGACCATGGGGATGCCCATCACAGCTCCACAAGGCAACGAAAGCGCTGTTGCGGTTTCTCAAGGACACCGGACTGATTCGTCGTTTGTGAAGTCAAACTTTTCTCTCCTACTCTGTAACTTTTCTTCCCTCTCCCCCCTCCCCCCGTGCAGGGTAGCCTACCGGGCTCAGCCCAGGTTAACCTCCCTGCCTTTCTTCTACCCTTATTCTCTCTCTCTCCACTTTAGCCACTTCATTCGTCACTGTACTAACCTCGTGACAACGCACCTTAAGCCGCAACGCTTACACATTTTAGCAGTGACCGTCAGAACCTCAAAAATTGACTTCTCGTTCCTGCGTGTGGTCTGGTAAACTTCGGTTTTGTGACCTTTTCCTGAACATTGAAGAAGCTGCAGACAAAGGCAATTGTCAGTGAAGTGCAGTATGGTACATGTAGCATTTCTGTGATTATAACGTTGTAGTACTGAACTTCCAAGGTAATCGGAAGTGATAAAAATAAAGTCAGCACACGTTTTAGCGGAATTGCAAAAAGTGCCATTTAATGCACGTGTGTGTTTGTTCCTGCAAATCAGACGCAATTTGATATTACCATTCTGAATTCCAAATGTCTTGTGCGCCAGTGTTCTAATCATCACTCGCTTCAATTTAAATATGGAACAGGACACTGGGCGTCTTTTAATCCATACTAATGAGAAACTGCGCGAAATACACCACGTACAAAAAAAAAAGAACACAAGCAGGACGTATGCAAATTACTAGCGTACGCCCATCTCGCCTTCCTTTCTTGTTTTTGGAACTCCAAAATCAAGATGGGAGCCGACAAATGCAAACACGCAGTGGGTTAAGCAGGAAGAACAGAGGAAGTGCCTCTGCCAGGCTGGCCGACGTTTCGACAGGTGGACCTATCTTTGTCAAGGGAGCTTTGTCATCCTTGGCGTGTTAGTTTTAAGGGGGTTAGTACTGACGTCATCTCCTGTGGTGGCGCATGTCCGTGCTGGTGATTGCAGTCTGGAAAGAAAAAACTCTATAAAGCAGATGAGTGTAGGCCCTGTCTCATTTCGGGCAAGGTTGCAATGGCGCTAAAGAATCTCTTCTCGGAGGTAAGGGGGAGCTGGAATTGTAAATATAGGGGCGGGGGGGAGGAAAGAAAAAAAGAAAGGCGAGGAAGAAAAAACAAGAGAAGAGAAGGTAGGGGGGGGGGGGGGTACAACAAAGTCGGAGCCGCCACAAATATGAATGAAGGAAAGACGTGTCATGAAACTTCGAAAACCGACAGACGGGCGCCGCGTCCGGCTACTGCGAAGGTTTTCCACGATATGGCATCTGCCTATTTCAAGCAACCGCTCATGAATGGGAAGCACCAAAGGAAAGCAGTCACAAAAGTGGGAGAAGCGGGTGGCGTACTTTAAAAAGTCAAAATGTCGATGGTAAGTGCTACCGGAAAGGGTGGCTGGGAAACACTTGTATAATGGGGGGAAGTCATTGGCAGACATATGCGTCAAATGTCACCGTACATGGCCCTCTCGGGGGGAATCGCCTCGAAAATTGGGCGGCATGACGCTTAAGAAAAAAAAAAGGAATAGAAAAAGACGGGTTGGGGATAGGGACAGTGGGGGGAAACAAATGGAATAAGACGCGGAGAGTGAGAGAGAGAGCGAATTTATTTGAAGGCCGAGAGGTCGGCCTGAGCTTGTGCGCTCTGGCCTGCTACTCAGCACAGGGGAAAAGGGAAAGGGAGGGAAAGAGCGAAAAAGATGATGATGATGGGGACAGGAAGAGGTGATGCGTATGTGCAATGACCACGTAACACACAGTGGTCTTCACGCGGAGAATTTCCTGGGGGCTAAGGACTTTGAGAGTGCGGGGGAGGAACTGGTCTTAGAAACGGTGAAAGAAGAAAAGGGAGCAGTGGTTAGAAGGTTCTGAAAATAAAAACTTCATAAGACAGACAGACAGACAAAGAACTTTATTGGGGTCCTGAGAAACGTTAATCTATTATAGCCGCTCCCACGTGGGAACGGGAAGGCCTAGCCTCACAGCCGCATCATGGGCTCTCTCGACAGCCCGTAGTTGTGGTAGCAACTCGGAACTTCGTAAGGCTGAGTCGCAATCATCTTCTGTGAGCCGACTTGGGCCCCATAACGAGGGGCACCGCCAGAGCATATGTTCATACTGATCTCCCCGCAGCCAGGGCAAGCAGACTCGAAAGCCTCTGTTTAGTTACTTCATTGAATGTACGCAAAGCGTCCCTAGACACCCCATAGCCGACCTGCGGACCTACGTCCTCCCCAGCGCGGAGGATTAGTGCACGCGCCCGGGAGTGAGCAGTGTCGTTGAGCTTTTTGAGGGAGTCCAGTAGGGGTTCCAGATGTGCATGGAACCAGGTAATGGTATGTGGAGAAAGTGTCCGATTTTCAAGTAGTTTGAATGCTTCGGCACAGACGGAACCAGAGGCAAAAGTCCTGACAGCCGACCTGGAGTCGGTGAAGATTTGCGACCTACTGTCGTCCAAAAGGGCAAGGGCTACAGCGAACTGTTCGGCTCTTGAGAGAGTAGAGTCGCTAAGCGACGCAGCATTGATAATATAACCTCGTGATTGACGGAGACAACGTAGAACTTCATAAGAGTAGTATAAGTATATATCAATATATTGTGACGTAGAACGTTACACGCCTTTAATGCTCCTTGAAGACGTGGCGAACCAGTCGCATCGCAGGCACAGAACAGTATATAGATGCGTCCCCACAAGCGATGAAGATGAAGCACACGATGTGGTGATGACTATGCAGAGGTCATGAAGAAGTACCTCATAAATGCCCACACTAAATTCCCCCGCGTGTGAGCGGCCATCCTGGCAGCAGCTTAAAGGTGCGGAGAACGCCTTGTGAAAGGCTTCATCCGAGAAACATGCACAATCTCGGTACCGCGACGGCACCGGTCAATTGGAGCAATGACAGGTTCGACGCGATAGTTCACGGGAGAGGCCTGCTCCAAGACTGTGTATGGGCCAAGTAACCCACACTGAAACTTCTCGCATAAACCAGGAGTGCGAACTGGTGTCCGGAGTAGCACCTCGTCGCCGGGGCGGAAGAACACGGCGCTATGAGATGCGTCATGTAGATTCTTGCGGTCCTGTTGTCTTACCGATGTGTTGACTCGAGCGAGCTGGCAACAGTAGAGACGGCGGGACACATACTGTTCACAGGATGATGCGGATGGAGTGACAGGAGCGGTCAAGAACGAGACGTCAAGAAGGGAAGATGGCGATCGGCCATAGACAAGGTAGAATGGCGAGTAGCCAGTTATGCGTTGCACGGCGGTGTTATACGCAAAAGTTACGAAAGGTAATATTGCGTTCACGATTATTGCTTCAACGATCAACGCTCAGACGGTCCTTCCACATCTGTTTCGTCCTTGGCCGCTATTGATCAGATTCATCCCGACGATCACGGCTCCATCATAACGCACCAACTCGCTGATTATTACTGTAGACGCATAATAGATCGTCTTCAGGGAAATTCGCGGCCGCCAAATGCCCGCCTTCGTCGACAGCTGACGCAGTTCAAGCTCAACAACCGCATTCTTTACCGTCACATCTATCACCCTGACGGCCAACGCTGGGTACCCGTTCTGCCTCGCTCTCTTCAAGCTGATATTCTCAAGGCTTGTCACGATGACATAACTGCTGGCCACCTTGGTTTCCAGAAAACTTACGACCGCATTAAAGGTCGCTTCTACTGGCCTGGCCTATCCGGCAGTGTAGCAAAGTACGTCGCCTCCTGCAACCTTTGTCAGCGCCGAAAGCTCCCGACATCACCCCAAAGCGGCGAGTTGAACCACTTCCATGTCCATCGGCACCATTCGAAGTCGTTGGCATTGATCTGTATGGTCTTCTTCCAACAACTTCCACTGGCCATCGATGGATAGTGACAGCTGTCGACCACCTGACACGTTACGCTGAAACATCCTGCGTGGCTTCGGCCTCCGTGTCTGAAGTGGCTACATTTAGCTTGAAGCCTTAATATTGCGTCACGGTGATCCTCGTGTCATCTTGAGCGACCGTGGTAAAGCTTTCCTTTCGCAAATTGTGGAGGATTTGCTCAGAGCCTCTGGCACCACCCACAAAACAACCTCCAGCTATCACCCTCAAACCAACGGGCTAACTGAGCGATTTCATCGCACTCTCTCCGACATGATAGCCATGTACATTGAGCCATACCACACAAACTGGAACGCAATATTACCATTCGTAACTTTTGCGTATAATATACAGACATACATAGACGTATATGTATTTAAAACTTAAAAATCGGAAGAGAACATTCATAGTACGATGTGTAGGCTAGGAACGATTATATGTTATACTGGTTATGGTCTTTCGAAGGTTGAGCGTATTTCATGTCTCTCAATATTACAGTAATTATGTTATGGCTTTTAGTGATTCCAAATTGCCACGTGCTTGATAGATTTCTGCTGGGTGTAGGGATTTTAATTTGTGTATCAAATACGATTCCATGAATTTTCTATCACGTGGTGACCGCAATTTGTTTGTAGAATGTAAAGTTTCGCTTGGTCGAAATTGTGGTCCTGTTGATGAGACAGGGGCTACACTCATCTGCTTTATAGACTTTTTCTTTCCAGACTGCAATTACCAGCACGGACATGCGCCACCACAGGAGATGACGTCAGTACTAACCCCCCTTAAAACTAACGCGCCAAGGATGACAAGGCGCCCTTGACCAAGATAGGTCCACCTATCGAAACGTCGGCCAGCCTGTCTGAGGCACTTCCTCTGTTCTTCCTGCTTAACCCCTGTTCTTGTTCTTGATATTTTTTCGCACATTTTGCGGTTGCATTCATCCGCACTCCAGCGGTTACCTTGTTGACTAAGCGTTTGTTTTCCAGAATATTACTATGCATTATGTGACAAAAGGCTGCGATGTTGAGAAGCGCCATGTTGTTCTTCTGTTGCATGGATTTCTTGATTTTTGGTACATCTGGAACAGACAGATACCAGCGCTTGCAGATGACTTCTGGTATGTATGCCCGTGGGAAGTTTGCGACCGAGGCGATATATAAGTCTCGTGTGGAATATGAACACGCGATACCAAATGGAAAACGTTAAGTCACTTGTATAATGTCAGCATTAACATTTATTTTCCCAAAAATTAAGAATGTACCAAAAGTACACAGAGGGTGCTTAGCTTCACCTTGAAGTATACACAACAATAACGTAATCGGGTCCCGTTCGCATCAACTACTCCTTGCCTAGCCAAGATTCCCAGATGCACGCAGATGGGTTTCTTCAGTTGCGGTTCAAATCCGTGATGATTGTACTGTACAGCCGCCCATTTTTTTAACCTGAACGCGCTAGCGTCGACCATCCACTCAATAAGTGGCGTTTAATGGAGCACAGCGGTGCAGTGAGCGAGAATACGTGCACGCCTGCGATGAACAGTCCTGTGCAGCTGTCTTCTGCTAGGCCGTTCCGGGAACCGGACGCCAGGACGCCCGGAACAGGCGCTTACAGACTCCGTGGTCGATGCTCGCGCGTTCAGGTTAAAAAAATGGGCGGCTGTACATCCATGACGATTTTTCGATCATGCACAACGCCGTCTTTTCCCTCAAAACCAACGCCGCCGCCACCACCTACACCGAGCGAGAGAGAGAGAGAAAGTTTTATTTTTGCAGGCCTAAATAATCGTCCTCGTTGGGTGGAGCCCGGAATTACGTGTAAACGGGCTCTTCCACGATGGTTATTACAGTTGGCTATGAGCAAAATGGCTCAACCCACAAACGTCGGCCAAGGTCAGGGTTGCCACTGGTGGCTACTTTTCGCCAAATTGGCAAATTGGAGAGGTCCATGGCGACCTAAAATTATCATTGAAGACATGGCAAATTTTCGGCGATTTTAGGCTTAGGTCTCGACTGAGTAATGTATTCTGTACTCAAGGTCTTCAAAATGACTGAGGGACAACATGTTTTCTGTTTTTCGTAGTTTTAGAACTACCTGTAGAAGGCGCTCTTGAAGCGCAATTCAGTAAGTCTGTCCTGTTTTTCGCGTGTATCTCCTCAATTCATCTAGATCCCTGACGTACTGGTGCATCCGCCAGCCTTCCAGCAAAACCTTCCAGAAAAAATTAAGTCAGCGGACTGCATCACGCGCCGCGAGGCGGTGGTGTTAGACAACAGCTTTAGGCTTTAAAGTTTCGCTTTTGAAGTGGCTAGATGACGGTTAGGCCGCGTGTTCCGACCACAGCTCCACCTGTTCTGAATAGCTTGTCGACTTCTTCACTGCTGTAGTACCCAATAATTTGGGATGTAAAGTTTAATTTTGGTATTTACATAACTCGGGCAGGCCAAGAAGTCGGCTTCTTTGGGCAGCCTTCAGAAACTGCACTGAGGCAAATGCGTAGCCTAAGCTTGACCGCACAGAAAGCGTGGTGCAGGCATTGCGACGGTCACGCTATACTTTCGAATTTATTTCCGTTGATTTGTAATTATGTTGTTCGAGTATCGGAGACATGATTCCACTGCAATGAAATTTTCTAAATCTGCACGAAGGCTACTCATGCCGTCCCTCTCTTGTTGTAGGGACTGCTAGCCCGGTATTTGCTACAATTGAAACCATCACAACATTTTGTTATGAGGCGCTTGCATTCAGGGACGCTGCTCGTGCACGCATGCCCTTTCTCAGTGCTCCCATGGTGAAGCAGGCGATGCAGCACGGCTGCGATGTTGTTCTGCAGTGGCTTCCCTCCCATGTTGGCATCGCGGGAAATGAGGCTGCCGACGATCTGGCTAAGCAGGCACATTCTCCCGCGACCCCATTGACTCCATACGCCAACTCCTTCGATTCCGCGCGCTGTAATTTTCGCCGAGAATTGCAGCGCGACCACCCAGACGAGCGGGTCGCCGATGGACGCCCCCCCCCTCCTCTACTCCCCATGACTGGTTTCTCCCGGCGAGAGCGCGCACTCCTCTTTTCCCTGCGGACAGGCTCGGCATGGACGGGGGGAACGAAAACAGCGGCTGCGGGGAGCCCCTTCGTCAGCTTGCGTCGACTGCGGCGCAGTTGAAACACTTTTTCACCTGCTATACGAGTGCCCCACATCTGACTGTGCAAGGAAGCAGCTCGCAAACCGCTACCGTCTTCTCGGCCTCCCCTGCGAGACTCTCGAGGACATCCTCTTCCCCACCGGCTACAGCGATCGTCGCCGTAATGCCCTTGCCGCGCTTCTCTCCTTCATCGACGCTGCCGGCCTCGGCGAGCGGCTCTAAAACCAACACGCACGTAGTCTAGCGCGCCCCTCGCCCTTCCTCCCTGCAAGCCCTACTTTTCTGTCTTTCCTTCTCTCTTTCTCCTTTTCATCCCCTTTCCCCGTGTGTGTATCGGTTGAGGTGTCCTCTTCGAGAGACAGTTATCGTGCACACCGAACCCCCCTTCCTATTTCTCAACAGAATCACCTATATATAGACTCCAAGCCCACCAAGCCCTCCCATGGTGATGCGGGCGATGCTACCGGCATTAAAAACCATCATTATACTTTAGGGGTTTTGGATGGTAAAGTACTCTATGGCGCTATACATAATTTGCAATTTTTATTGCAGAAGGGTTTGCAATTTTTATTACTCGGCACGCCGCACATACCTAAGTGGCGACATTTTTGGCGAAACTTGAAGAAAGGTGGGAACTTTTGGCTACTTTTGGCTAATCGTCTGGCGAAACTCACTCGAAAGTCAGTAGCAACCCTGGCCACGGCTTACATTCCTTATCCTGCCGCGTTTGTACGCGAATTCACGGGTAACTTTAGCACACATAACGAATCATCACTGCTTGTTTGGCAGTGTGTTATCACATTGCCACTACATTCTGCGTTCTCTCGTCATATCGTCGCCTTTCATCATCTATGTGACCATATGTCGCATGCTGTCTCGTGAATAAACATATTTGTATCAGTTGGGCACTCGCCCGCAACATGCCATCCCTACTGCGGAGCTATTCTCGGTCTTTTCGAGGTGCCACAAGGAATTCCAGTCCTGCTTGGACACATTTTAGATTATATACAATGTGTTTCGCGTAACCCCAGACGACAAGTCGTAACGCCAAGCGTGCTAAAGGTGAGGGGGCTGTTAGATTTGGTCATGTGAAGGCGCAGAGTTTAACCAAAGCGAAATGTGTGCAGTCGCCTTTGTTTTGTAGTGGAAGCGGCCGCACTGGAGAGATTGGGAGAAAAAGTGAAAGCTTGTTAGACAGAAAGTGAAGGTACACCCAGAGACTTCACAGTCTCTTTCTATAGGGCAGCCCCCCAGCCGCACAAAAAAAAAGAGAACGCAGGCTACACTACGCCATCGAACACCAATTTACCAAAAATATTGTTCACTCTGTTGGCACGGATGTTTGATTCTCATACCTCTTGCACGCGAAGGAAATGTTCGACATCTCGGCCTCCGCTCTAGTGCAGAAGAGGCAGAAAAATATTTTGCTAACATCCGATTATTTTTAGACCCAGATGCTAGTGTTGTATCGGCACAGACGTAGTCGTAAGCATTAAGCCCTTATTTCATCATTTGTCTTAATGATGAAATACGGGCATACTCTCTAAGAAAAAAATGTGACCTTTGAATCCCCTTTTATACAAGTGGTAGTCACATGTGTAGCACTCTCTGTACACAGGCACGTTGACTGTTTAGGAGAGTCGTGCATTGACTATTTTTTGGAAAGTCGTGCATCCCACGACTCTCCCAAATGAGAGTCAACGTACCTCTCTAAATGGAGGACTACACATGCGACTCTGACATGTATGAAAGGGGATCAAATGTTTTTAGAGAATACCCTCAGCACAAAGCTACAGCTGGAGCAATGTGACTGTCAAAAAAGCAACATGATATTACTATTACCCTATATTTTCAATATATAGGTATTCGGAAACACGCCATTTTGTGAATTTCAATACATTAATGAACAAGCTATAATACACAGGGTGACTAAAAAGTTCCTGGCTTTGTCACTTTGTACTCCGAATTGAATCATGAACTTAGAAACATATCAAAACTCAATAACTCATTAAGTAACTGTGCAAGTTTAAGACATGTGTGCTTTTCAGATTCAATTTCAATTTCAGATTGAACGTGAGATGGCAGAGGTATAAGCAGGTTTTTTGCAGGTGGAGTTACCGAGCGCCATGAAGTTTTTGTTTCTTCAGGAAATGTCTACAAAGGACATTCGCACTGAAATGTCAGAAGCATTGGGGGAGGAGTGTCCTTCCTGTAGGACACTCAAAAGCTGGCTCTGTCGTTTGAAGACATGACCTTTTTACCATTGAATTTTTACCAATGAATTTCAACCACGCAGTGGCCGCTCACCCGCCGAAAGCATATCCCAGTTAATTGGAATATTCCGGAAGCATGTAGGTTCTATTCGCACCAGTATCCGCACATGCGCATCCTTTCAGCGAAGTGCGTGCAGAAATGTTTGAACGGTCGACAGTGAACATTCGCACACGTCCAATGTTGTGGCTGCCAATTCGAAGACCCCAGGTTTCATATTGACCCACCATCGTTCATATTCGCGTGACCTGGTTTCTTCCAATTACCACATGTTTTCCTAACCCCAAGAAACCCTTGAAGAGACATCATTATAACGTGTGTGACGTTCAAGACGCTCCTGACAGGTCTTTTGATTAGCTTTAGCATGCTATTTTTTAATGAACTAGTAAAGATGGAAAACGACGTAGAAACGGCATCCATTTGAGAAGAGGTTACTTTAAATAACTGTGTACTTTCAACGCTGTGACTATAAGCTTTCTGTGGAAAGCCAGGAATTTTTCAGCCCCTCTGCATACAAATATATTCTTTGAGAATGTTAAACCAGTTTCGCAATCTATTGAATGCTTGTGCTTCACAACAATTCAGTATTCCGTAGTACGTGAATGCATTCGTTTACTGAATTCATGGGAAAGCAGTGACGCGAAAAAAAGAAGGCACCTTCATAGTGGCAGAACACTGGTTTTCAATCGAATAACTTCACATAGGCAGGATATGCATTAAATTTGCTGTCTTTTTGTTGTAAGCGATCGGTGATGGCCCGTATTTAGTTTCTTTTAAATTATTATTCTGAATGCCAGACACGCGTTCACCCTCGAGATCTAATGACGAAAGGAGAATGCTAGCAATTAGGTGTACTTGCTTGAGAGCGTTACAGTGCTGAATAAAGCCGTTTTCATGTTTTCAAGCTGAATAAATACGTGGAAAAACAGCCTATTTATATATTGATCTTGTTCATCTAAAATTTTATTGGTAGTGTTGTAGCGCCCGATCTACGCGGCTACGGCAATACTTCCCGGCCAGAAGACAGCGCGCAGTACCTGATGACGAACCTCATTGAGGATGTAAAAGGACTACTTGACAAAATAAGTAAGTATACTTCGAATAACGCACCTCGATTTCGCTGGTTGATCGTCATCACAAGGCGAAAATTGTGAAAACTTCACGAGGACAGGGGAAGAGACACGATGCACAGGCCCCTGGGCCTCGTGCTTCTTCCTCTGTTCTTGTGAAGTGTGGGCTGTTTTTTTCCTTGTTGGTATACCGCTATAGTATGCAATATTGTGTGGACGCATAAGCCAAGTAAAAGCATAGACAAAATGTAAAGGAATTATGACGCTTGGCGGGCCTTTCGAGCTGAACCTGTTTCTGTCTTGTCGCAAACCAACAAATAAATTATATGAATCCAAATCCGACAATTTATTAAATTTAGTAACATATTTAAGGGCTCGTCCTATGCTATCATTGCTCAGCTCACAGAAGACAACTCGGACTGGCGTTCCTTATCCATAAAAATATCGCTGGCAACATAGAGCAGTACTACAGCATTATTGAGATGGCCGAAGGTATCGTAATCAACCTTAATCAACCTTAAAAGACAGCCACAAAAAAGTGGCAAAATCGGATGACGCACCACTAACGAGTCAAATTTTTATTTAGGGCGCACATATATAAAACGCTTATCGCAGTGACTCCCCGCCGTGATAACCAATAAAAAATGCCCCCCACCTCCCCGAAGGGAATCGTGAGGAAATGCGAATGCATTTCTTGTGCCGACACCGACTATCGCCTTGAGAGGCGCCCAGCCAGCGAACGGTCGAGAGTGAGGCGCGAGCGGACGGGAAAGTGGGGCGCAGGGAGGAGAGAGAGCGAACGGCGAGAGAAGGAGCGGCGAAGCACTGCACCTACCCTCTCCTACACTCTCTCGCACCACATGCTCCGGTTGCTAGGGGCGAGGATAAGCGCGCGCGCCCGCAGCTGTTGCTATGGGAGAGGGAGTGAGAGCGGAGAGATAACACCTGCCGGCGCGCGGACACCTCCTCAACCTATCCTCCTCCTCCGCTGACGCCGCCGGACAACGCCGCCTGACATAGCCCGACTAAGAAATGCATTCGCATTTAAAAAACTGCGACGTAAAGCAGGAGGTCATCAGATGGTGCATGTGACTAAAAGAATCCTATCTTGGTTTCATATAGGGTAATCAAGGGATGGCTTATGCCCCTAGCCTCTTCCAGGCTGATATGAAAGGTGCATGAGCCACGGTAACTTTTATTGAAATATAAATTCTCCTCAAGCATTTCCAACTTATGTAGCGTGAACTACCGTTTCCTGTGTCCGCATTTCTTTATGTCAAACGTAAAAATGCCACATTAAAGTAACGTCGCTGTGACTCAAATTTACAGCCAAAGTGATTCAACAAAGAGTAGGATTGAAAACTGGGCAAGTTGGTAACGATTTATAGATGGAACAAAATATACTCTTACTGCGCGTGCTCTTACAAGGCAAGTAAACTCATGGCACTCCCGGTTAGATACAAGGCAACGTATCTTAACTCTACTAGCGATTAGAATAATCTAAAAAGGAAATTTGTTGTTTCTTCAATAAAAATTTTCATGTGAAAGTCAGCGCTCGTGTTGTGTCCACCCTTTTCTCAATCCCCGTTATTTTGCGCTGTTTTGCCTCAGCCAGCTATGATTGAATAAAATTACAGGATCTAACAACTGTGCTACAAATGTTATTTTTCCGCACGTATCCACAAGATCCTCAACACAAGAAAAGCGTCATCCTTGTTGGACATGACTGGGGTGGCATGATCGCCTTTTGCTTCGCAACATTGTACGAAAAGTTGATTGAGAAGATTGTAATCATCAACGGCATGCATCCCCTCGCTTTCACGAAGCAGCTGTTCCGCAGCCTGAGCCAAATGAGGATGTCTTGGTAAGAACACATTTCACATGCCTGAACAGTCAGAAAGGAACACGCCTATTACCGTACTATCATACTTGCGAATATAGTGGAATTAGGACGTTACAGCAAATGCATTTAAGTAATCCATATATAGTGCTCAGTACCTAATCAAAGCTCCTGCGGTTGCTTCCTAACGTGGCTAACAGCCAGTCAACCACTTATGAAACAGGTCGCACGTTGTTTTGGCACATGTAATGATGCATCCAACGTGTACCTACCACGCAACGCGTATAGTTAGTAAGAACTTTTTGGCGGTAGCTAAAAGTTTATACGACTGCACCAAATGAAATACTTAAAATAAAAAATGCTCCCACCTCCCCGAAGGGAATCGTGAGGAAATGCGAATGCATTTCTTGCGCCGACACCGACTTCTGCCATCACCTTGAGAGGCGCCCAGCCAGCGAACGGTCGAGAGTGAGGCGCGAGCGGACGGGAGAGTGGGGCGCAGAGAGGAGAGAGAGCGAACGGCGAGAGAAGGAGCCGCGAAGCACTGCACCTACCCTCTCCTACACTCTCTCGCACCACATGCTCCGGTTGCTAGGGGCGAGGATAAGCGCGCGCGCCCGCAGTTGTTGCTATGGGAGAGGGAGTGATAGCGGAGAGAGAACACCTGCCGGCGCGCGGACACCTCCTCATCCTATCCTCCTCCCCGCGGACAACGCCGGACAACGCCGCCTGACATAGCCCGACTAAGAAATGCATTCGCATTTAAAACAAACGACAAGTCGTAAGATCCGAGCAGGGCATATGGCTTAGCGTACAGCGCTAGACGTACACTCTAAAAATGCACCGGAAATGTGTATCGAATAGCACTAAGAATTCCAGCACAAGCTGCCGCAGCGCTTACGTATGGTCCTTTCTGGACTTTATTTTAGGTTCATTTGCGTTTTAGCTTTCATGATGCGTTAAGCGCGTGTCGTGTACTGATCGATTGATGCATTTATTTTGGCTATTGCACACGTTTTGCCTTGCATTCGAGGTGTTGTTTCTCCAGACCTTACCGAGCTTGTTTATATAAGTAAAATCTTCCCAAAACCACAGTGTTGGGGCAACCTTGCTTGTTTACACTTCGACGAGGGTGGCGATGCGGGCTTGTTGGTTGGTCATACTAGAATGAGTTGAGCGCATACGAGGACACGGGCAGAAGAAGGAGACATACACATACTAGCGCGTGTGTGTGTGTCTCCTTCTGTCCGTGTCCTCGTATGCGCTCAACTCATTCTAGTTGTTTACACTTGTCATGTTGACTGATTGATTTATTGATTGGTTTCAGACACAGGGTGAGTCTTGGAGGGCAAGGCTAAAGGCAGAACATTGTCTGCCTGACTAAGGCCTTGTCACCCATACATTGCTCCAACAGTGAGGCAGCATAGAACACAAGGGCTTACATAAAGTTTGTGCAAAAGAGTAACAAACATAAACTTGTTACATGTAAATGACAAATTTGTTGTCGATTGTCTTCCAATCGAATAAAGAACGTGTGAACTTGAATCTACGTTTGGATTTAGAAATGCTGTAGCAATGATAACTCTTTTCGTCAACTTAAAATTATCTCTAGCCCCCCTGAGCACTCATAATATAATGTTGAAGCTCGAAACAAACATTCAAATTTCAAATTTTCAAATGGGCTCCTACTTGCGCCTTATAAATGTTTAATTTTGCAAACTTCTTTTGTTTTACATTTGTCTATGAACCGAGTGGTTTAATGAAAACTGTTTGTATTTTGAATAGCATCGTCTGGGTACGTAAGTATCGCACACTTACTGAAGCCGGAAACTATTAAGGAGCAAATTATCTTCACTGATTGCGTCTTCATTCAGGAAGGCGAATTAGCCGGGGCTGCTTCGTTAACCGCAAGTCAAGAAATATGAGCACTAGTGTTGTCTTTTGCAGGTTCACGATTCCTTTTCGACACCCGGTTGTTCCAGAGCAGTACCTGACGCTAAAAGACCTCAGATTTTTTGACAAGGTGCACAAGTCTTTCACCGCCGACGAGAAATACGCACACAAGTACGTATTTTCACAGCAAGGTACGCCATCATCCTGTTATTTTCATAACAGTACAGGCAAAGAGGAATTCAGAATGAAGAAGTTAAGGATAATGAACGCACGTGATGGTAGGCCACCACAATTTTTCCGCAATCAAGGAAAGAAACAATTTTTATGTTCTTGAGATATTGATAACCAGTCTGACGCTGCCGATTGGGACAACTGTAATTTTAGCTTTTCATGTAGCACCAAGTCAAACCGAAAAAAAAAAACATTCGCGCACTGTCAGTAGCTTGTATATCGTGACAGCCTCGATACATGAGGCTGCCAGCCTTATAATCGAGCCATCACCAGACTAAATACATGATTCAGTCAAGAAAGAAAACACGGGATGGTACAATATGCAGCTGATTTACTGCTTTCACCCGCGGCTAAAACGAGACTGAAGCTTTAATTGTAAATCTGAATCAACCGGGTTGCTTGAAATCATTTCAGGTGTGGATCCACTTTAGGCCTTTTAAGTTTGCGTTATAGGAAAGCGTTGTAGAATATTAGGTGCTGGCGCGGCAAATGCACCATACCAGGGAACTGCGGGCCGCAAAAGCTGTAAAGCATCGGTATCGCATACACCTTTTTTTATAACTGTGAAAGCTAGAGTTCCTGCTTTGGAGCTTGCCCAACTAATGGAGCCTAGACGCTTACTGCAAACAGCGTATCCAAGCGCATTTTGCTCGCGCCATGACGTGTAAAATGTTGACTAGGATCTCTTTATATAAACACGCATAAGAGATAAGCACGTGCACGTGCAATGTACAATGCAGCGTTGGGAAGCGCACTTACGGATTTCGAATATGGTTTTTACTGGTTGATTTTTCAGTATCTACGCAACTCCTGAATTCTAATGGGCAAAGATGACTGTGAAACTTATCCTAATGACCACCCAAGTCTATAGGATTGTAAAAACAGTTGGGTAGCATTCAAGCGATGTTTTTATCTCCTTGATGTGATCTCACTAGCATCAGCTATTCCATGCGGACCCTCAAATTCAATTTACAACGTATCAGTTATCGTTTAATGTTCCCTAAAGTCTGAAATCAATACCGTGAGTAAGAATCGCCAAATTTTTATTTGTTTTTGATAATATGAATCCCTAACACCGACAAATATTACTTGAATTATATTTTAAACCAAGAAGTCTTCAGATTCCATACAACTGAAATGTGAGTGAACTGACCAGCATGTCTATTTAGCTGTTCTTTAAACGAAGCTCTCAGTTCCAAAGAGAAATGTTTTATGTTCTTTTAATAAAAAGCAGGGTGAAACTATGGTCACAATAAGAATTACTGATGCGCCTTGTTCTGCTTGGGGTAGGGTAGGGTAAACCCCCAAAAGATCGAATTTGCAATTTTGACGGCGAAAAATCCACTGCCCTCTGAGGAACAAACCTGTGGAAGCCCGACGTCGAGCGGCCGCTCCAAGTGGTTTAAATGCCACGCCAAAGTGCGCCGCGCGCCCTGTAGTAAGCAGCAGTATGCGCACATAAAACTTCGTTTTTCTCAAATTGTGGTTTTTATAAATTTCTCAACTTCAATGTACCTTTTTCTCAAAAAATATTGAATCGATTCCGATGAAACTTTGCATGCATTTTCTACAAGTTCGAAATATTCTGAACTCAAACCGCTGCCAATTTTCTAAAAATTCAAGCTGTAAAAAAATTACACAGCAATGCGTACCCTCTGTGGCTTTGTGCGTGCAGAAATTTTATTTTTTTTACAAAAAATCCATGAATAATGTCCTATTTTTTTTAGTTCAGCTATAACCTACGGGTCTCAAGAATAACACGGCTTAATATCATTAAATTCCTTTCGGTGGTTGCAGAGAAAATGTACATTAAATAATTGAACCACTTTAAAATTTAGGAGTGGGCCACAGGAAGGATAGGCAACCCAGCTATAAAAAAAGGGTGTCATGTGATACCCAGTGTCATTCTTTGTGAGCACGTGAACTTTTATGTGAATACTGGCAGCCGTTTCTAAAATATTATGTTAAAACTGACATATACCATTTGCCCTTCCGTAACCCCTTAGCCGAAATGATTGCCATATCGTAAGGACATCCGTGCGGACAAACATTATTGCCGTTGCTACAAAGGCTTAAGAGATGCGACCACTTATCATACACCATTCCTGAGTGTCTTAGCCTAGTTTATAAGGTGTTTGAAGTAACTTGTTGTTACCCTGCTTTCACTTCTTGCTTATGTGGCCAAGCCAGTACTATTCACGCCTATTGTGAGTTACTCAAACGGGATTTCTCAATCAAATGCAATCTATCAAATGCTACGTTCAATTTTTTACCTGGAAAATCATAACTACCACCTTTCGTGGGAATGTCTCTACTCTCTGGAATCTAAATGAAGTAGATATACTATTCCTGAAAACTGTTTTCTTGTTTGTTCTCTTACTGTTATCACAAGTCATATTTTGTTAATTCTCACTTAACGACCAGCCGTGGACTGCATCTATATTTACCCTATTTTTTCAACATGTGGAGGTAATAGAATTTCAGCCGGAAGCGCACAATACCCACAAAATAGTGAGCTTAGGTTCTCAGCAAAACAGCATGAAATTTATAAATTTATTCATTGTAAATTATGCAGTCGTATTCAAAGCAGATGCTGGAGTAGGCAGAACAAAACTGTTTCTACAAACACGAAAATGCAAACAAAAACATAAAACGTTTTGAAAGTGTGCTTTGTAGCGTAATTGTTACATGAACCATTTCTGTAGGGCTGGCATCATATTAGGTACACCATTACATTTCTTTAGCCAAAGAGCATTTATGTGCCTTGCTGCCAGCAGACTTCCGGGGCGTGTATCCGAATTGTAATTGTGTACTTGACCAACTTGTTTTCTGATTCCAGGAGCGCTTACCGGGGCTCTGAATTATTACCGCTCCTTTAACAACGACAGCGACGAGCTTCAAAAGCTACCTTACCGCAAGATCAACGTATCCACGCTGATACTCTGGGGAGAGAAAGATGAATTTCTTACCAGGCGCATCGCGGCGTACAACCAAGAATGGCTGAAGAATTCAGAGTTGGTGTACTATCCCCGAGCGAGTCATTGGCTTATGCGGGATTGTTCCGAACAAGTCGCCACGAGGATTCGCTGGTTTGCGCGAAATACGGTACCAAGAATGACGCCGAGCACCGCGATCGACCGAAGAAGTCAGCTTAGATGTAAAGAGTCTATGACGCCATCGACGCCTACACACTGGCTCTGGAAGATATTTGCGTGGCTTCCCCGCCACACTAAACTTCCTACGCTCATGGAAGAATAAAGGTCAAGAAGCTCAAATTTCAAGCGCTTATTTGTCAAACGAATATCTGTTGTTCACAAAATGATTAAAAGTATAAATCGGGACATCCCACGCCTTGGGCAATCGGTTCCGATTCCCACCTGGCAAGTATTTGTTTATGCTGCATCTTTTCGCATTCAACCAAGCGTTGCGAGGTAGATCAACGTGTTTTTGTAAATGTAGTAGTGTGCTCATCGTGGGCTTACCAGGAACGTCGAGAACACTTGAGTTGAAAAAGGCAGCTTAAACGGTAACTGGAGTTTAAAGGCCAACTCCGGCAATTTTTTGATCGTGTCAAAGGTAATGGTGCTTTTATGTTCCTGAGACGCTCTTGTCACGCACCCGATAGCTGAAATGCTCAGCAAATTCGAAAATAAGTTTTAATACGCAAAAGGGCACAATATCGAAACCGAAACCCAATCGAGTGTACTGTCTACGTAAGACGTAGTAGTTTGTTACGAACCGGAATTCGTGCAAGGCATGCTGGTCCCGCCGGCCTGGAATATCACACGCTTCTCCACAGAGAACAGAAAATCGCTCGCCAAACCAGCGAAGCGCCGGCCAAACACCGTCGCGCTGTGGCCAACACAATATAGGCTGTAGCGGCCAAAGTTAGCGAACCCATCGGCTGCGTCACTTCCGTCGACCGGCAAACCAACACGTCACACACGCAATGTTGCCAACAATTGTGGGAAGCCGGGTGGGCGTTTGCAGACAATTCATTTGCAAACAATCAGCGGATCTCTCAAGCTTTAAATTTGGCATAATTGGCGGAAATGTGCAAAGGAACGTACCCAGCGAATTTTATTGAGATCCATTGATGTCGAAAAATCGCCGGAGTTGGCCTTTAAAAGGCCTGACGCAGTCAGAACTCATGTTAGAACGCGGACGTCAGTATTCTCGAAACGAAATGGAAATTACGGTCTGATAATGTGAATATCACTCATAACTATCCGGAGTCGAGCAACGCTTGAATATAGCTTGCTGAATTATAAGCATACAAATGTAATGTTTACTATACTGCTATAAAAGCGGGTCAAGACTGGTACTACAATGACGTTAACCCGACATGACGCCTATATCATAGTCCATATATAATTTTTATTGCCTTGTCATAAAATTAAATAGCCAGCTTTGCAACCGCAACCGATGTTGCACCGACATTACACCTGCGCAGGGTCTTTTCCCAAAAGAGTTTCAGGACCTGACGTGGCGCTGCGGTTGAATACCTGACTGCCATACAAAATGCTTGCGTTCCATTTCTGCTGGGATTCTCATTTTTAGTTTTTGCATTACGAGGTCTATGCTAGCGATGTTTTTCTTAACGCCCTCGCATTGCATTACCAATGTCTCTTCTCGCCATTGCCGGGAAGATATAACCTGTCAATCACTTGTGGCCCCTACCCGCACACCTCGTTCCTTGCTTTGCAGATATGTGCCACGCGTGTCTGTAGGAAAGCGCTCGACGACCTAGGCGACGGGATTTTCACGTTATTCATGTCATGACCAGACAGTCATATTCGTGAAAAAATTTTACCCTCACCAATTTTGGTACACAGCAAGTTCAAGCGATCGAGAACACCCAGACGCAGATAGATAGATATATAGATAGATAGATCGATAGATAGATAGATAGATAGATAGATAGATAGATAGATAGATAGATAGATAGATAGATAGATAGATAGATAGATAGATAGATAGATAGATAGATAGATAGATAGATAGATAGATAGATAGATAGATAGATAGAAGCACTCAAAGTGCCTCCCGTTCACTAAGAAATGCTTCGCGTTTTAAAAATTGGGGGGACCCTTAATCTTCGCCTTTAAGAGTTGAACGCGATAGCGATATCCGTGTCCCGAGTGCCTACTTCAACCAAGTAGTGCATACTTGCTATGCACCCACTACGTGGTGTTAAGTGAATACGCACAGTAAGGTGTGTGCCGTTTGTAATGGGTGGCGGGATTTAAACTACGAAATCGTTATGATAGTCACATGTTCTGACGCCCGATGGCAATGTACGCTTGTACCACGCAATATTCCTGGGATATTACATGTTATATTGCGACGCCTATATATAGGACGCTTCCGTTTGCGAAGCATGAAAGTTATTTTCACTGCATTTCCAAGCGGAGGCGTGGCTGTGTGGTGGAACACCTGCATGCCACGCAGACGGCGCGGGTTCGATCCTCACTCGGACCCGGAAATTTTTATTATTTATTTTATTCGCATCTTTCTCGATTTTTCGGTCACGGACAAGTTGATGATTTTTCGCTCACAACCAACGACGCCGACGCCGCCACTGACGCCGACGCCGGAATTTCTGCAGAACGAGCTATTTAACGCTGTCGCGTTAAAATTTGACCTGTCTTGCACTGGACGCGCAATGCAAGAGATTGTGGAGCTAATGGGGACCTATGTAGTCGTGGCTGTTGTGGCTTTGTTAAGTTTTACAAATTTTCTCTTTCTTTTTTTTCTCTATAATATCTATGTTTATCAAGTATGTATTTTTTTGCCTCTGTTTATTTCTATTTCTTTCTTTCTCTTTCTCGGTCTTTCTATATTTCTTGTTTCAGGTTCCCTTTCTTGCTCTCTCTTCAAATTTCTCACTTCCTGTTTCTTTCTATCTCTTTCTCTCACCCTTTTTGCTTTCTCTCTTCCCTTCCATTTCTTTCTGCCTTTCATTCTCTCTATTTCTCTCCTTCTCTTTCTTTTTATTGTCTGCTTTACTCTCTCCCTCCTTTTTTTCTCTTCTCCGCAGCCTCACATTTGTCCTTCTTAGCCACACTTCCCTTCTCGAGTCCTTGCTATACTATACCTTAGAAAGCTATGCTATCCATCTGCTTGCGTGCCTAGATAGCCGAGTTTTTCAGACGCTTGCCATCGTATATTGCGTACGCGGGTTTGAATAACGCTTCGCGAAGAAATTTTTAAATGCGAATGCATTTCTTAGTCGGGCTATGTCAGGCGGCGTTGTCCGGCGTTGTCCGCGGAGGAGGAGGAGGAGGATAGGTTGAGGAGGTGTCCGCGCGCCGGCAGGTGTTATTTCTCCGCTCTCACTCCCTGTCCCATAGCAACAGCTGCGGGCGCGCGCGCTTATCCTCGCCCCTAGCAACCGGAGCATGTGGTGCGAGAGAGTGTAGGAGAGGGTAGGTGCAGTGCTTCGCCGCTCCTTCTCTCGCCGTTCGCTCTCTTTCCTCCCTGCGCCCCACTCTCCCGTCCGCTCGCGCCTCACTCTCGACCGTTCGCTGGCTGGGCGCCTCTCAAGGCGATGGCAGAAGTCGGTGTCGGCGCAAGAAATGCATTCGCATTTCCTCACGATTCCCTTCGGGGGAGGTAGGGGGCATTTTTTTGCCCCAGAATTCTGCATCTTTTGTATATCTCTCTTTCTTTTTCTCTCTCTAATTCTCTCTTTTTCAGTCTCTGTACTCGTTGTCTCGCCCATAGAGTTTTTACATACCACGCCGGAAAGTCGGCACGCGTGTTCTGGGAGTAAAGCAGTAGATCAAACAGAGGACGTAAGAGCGCGTGCCACGAGGTGCTCCTGAGCGGTTTTCTGCGGCCATGAAAGTTTTTACGAAGGACATAAGAAGCTCCGCTGTTATAATATGTGTCATGCTATGATACCGATACCTTTAATGTCGCTATGCAAGTTTAAGAGGCATTAAGTTTCAGCAAATATTAAGGTTAGCGTAACGAAGACACATTTGTACTGAGAACATAATCAGGTTTTATTTTTGGAGAGTTCTAAGAAACTGTCATGTTATAGCAAGCAAAACGGTGCGCAGATTGCAGGTAACCAGCGCGCCACAAACGCCGTAAGAAGCTAAACGTAACCAACTTGTCATTTTATACCTAGAAGAAAATGCTACATATAGCATTGTTAGGTAATTCCAACGTTCCATGATCTTCCAGCAGAAATTCCCTGCAAACCTTGTCGCGCTGCTCGGAGCTTTCATTGCCCCGTGAATGCAAGAAAATCCAATCCCAATCAAATACAAAAATCCAATCAAATAAAAGAAAATTCTAATCCCAAATGTATTGGCTTCATTTGAGGTAGTTTAACGAACTTCCAGTTTCATCAAAAGTCATCGTCAGGTTACAGAGATTGTTTCATCACACTTTGAAACAGAGTGTCAGGGGTAATCGAACGCACGTGTCGCACAACGCATGTGTCGCAAACAGCATGTGTCGCCATCGCTCCTCCATGCAGTTTCACGGGCGAGATTTCAATGCAACATGTCTTCACTCTAGAGCAAATCTTAAGCATGTTAATTAAGTTGCTCAAAACTATTTTCGTATATGGGATTTAGGCGGAGATGGACAAGAAGTGGACGAGGACCTCCTTGTTCACTTCTTGTCCGTGTTTCCCTTCGAGCAGCACCCTCGTTTAATTACCGTCAGTTGTCTTTCTCACCCCTTGTTATACTATGCTATACAAGACTATTCTATACTTTACCCTCTCACCTTTTGCTTTCCCTCCTCTTCAAAATCGCTTCCCTTTACGAGACTGCTATGATTGACCCTTCTCACCTCCTCGATTCATTCCTCCTCACCATCACTTCTTTTCCATCACTTGGTGTGCTATACTTTATTTAGCTATGCTGTGTTTCATCACCCGCTCCCCTCCTTCCTGACCCTCCATTCCCTTGATCACCTCCTTGCTGTACTATACAATACGCGGTTGTGGTATGCGTTCTTTCTCTTTCTTCCCCTGTCTCTATATATATTTCACTTTCTCTCTTTCTTCGATTCTGTCTATGCCTCTACCTTTTTATTTACTCTTTCGTTATCTCTTTCGGTACTCGTTCTCGCGCCCATCGTAATTATTGCATCGCACGCCGCACACACCGGCGCACGTGTTCTGGGAGCGATGTAGATGATGAAGAGAACTCGTGGAAGGAGAGCGCGTGGCGGCCGATTTAGTGCCATCGCGTTCGTGAAGATGATAGCTTTTGTTCGCGTATGACAGCGAGCGTTGTGGACCCCGTGTTCCTGCGTTCCTGCCTGTCGGAGCAGCCACGTCTCTCCCGTTCGGACCGCTGAGCTGGGGCCTTGTTTGGTGGTTTGGCCGAGTTCTGGGTGAATTTGACCAGTGATAATACCTTTGCGTTACATATTACTTGCTTAGGCGATTGCAACCCTGCCAATGTCTAATTCGTCTCCTGGCCAAGGGCATAGCCCTTGGTGAGCCTCTTTGCCTAACGATGAGCTGCCGTTGGAATCATTTTTCCGCAGTGGTTTTAGCAGCATCCCTGTTTCGCTGGTGCCTTCGAGTGGGGGATTTATAAAGTTCAACAACCCCAAAGCTGTCCAGGCGGAGCTCCAGGCCGCGACATCGCACTTCCAATTGATAAGCGACGTCCGTCAGTTTGGAAGAGGTGGTGTGGTTTGTAGGTCCTCAGATCCCTCATGTGTCGCGGACCTCCTAAAGTGCAAGGTATTTGCATCAGTTCCGGTGAGTGCGTTTATCCCACCCCATTTAGCATGTACAAAGGGAAATCGTGAGAGGAGTAGACTCTCGACTAACACCAACCGAGACTCTGAAGAAGCTCTCTGATGCTGGGGTCATAGCTGTATACCGGTGTAGCCGTGTAGTGAATGGTGAGAAAGTTCCCACTGAATCGGTTATTGCCACCTTTGCCGGTACTTCTTGCCCATCAGAGTTGAAAATATGGCCACTCATTTTCAGAGTAGAACGCCTTGCTTCTCGTCCTCTTCAGTGTCATAACTGTTGGCGCTTTGGACACAGTGTAGGGGGTTGTAAATCAAGTTCGCGCTGCCGTGTCTGTGGTGATGATCATCCCTCTAATGAATGCACTGCCGAGACAGAGAGGTGCTGTCTTTGTGGAGGAAACCATCCGGCTGATTACTCAAATTGTACGGCAAGATCAAATGAAGTTCAGCTGCTAGAAATAATCGATAGGCGGCGATGTTCGCGACGAGAAGCTATTGCAGTTGTCAAGGATCGGGCCTTTGGTTACGCTGGTGGTTGCTGCGAGGCAAGATCCATTAAATGAGGCCAAAATTTTGCATCTTGTTGAGTCAGCCGTAGAAAAAGCAATGTCTCAGGCAATGGATCAGATAATCACAACTGTAACCGAGTGCGTCTCGCAAGTGTTCTGCTCCCAAGTGACACAGCTACTTTCAAAGGCTACAGTACCGATGCCCAATCTGACAACTTGTGCAGCAGCAGTAGTAGCAGCAGAGACATCTAATTCAGCCCCACAGCGGAAACATCGTGCAGGTCAAACAGCTACTTTATCCGAACCCTCCACCTCGACTCAAGTAGAGTCACAGGATGAGATGGACATAACCCATGATAGCAGGCGTCAGAAGCGAACTGGGTCCCCAGTAAAATCTCCTTGCCCAAGCTCAAAAACCAAAAAAAGGTCATTCTAATTCCAGTCCAGTTCTTAAAGAAAGTATTTTGGAAACAGTTGTTGCAGAGGTAATTCGCTCATCACCATAGATACTTTGAAAGTTTTGCAGTGGAATTGTCGTTCTTTGTTTTCTGCTTCAACAGATTTACTTTGTTTAATTAATCAATTAAATCCCGACATAATAACATTGCAAGAAACGTGGCTTACTCCTAATAAGAATTATCATATTAATAATTTTCGGACATTTCGGTTAGATCGTCCTTCACTAGGTGGTGGTGTAATGATACTAATATCAAACAAATTTTGCCACACAGCGAGCCTGGCTTTTCAGTTAATGTCGTCGGACTGCGAAATTTTGGCAATAGAACTCAAAATGCCAGGATACCGACCTTTTCCATTATAAACGCGTATTTTCCCTCGGGCGTGCACAGTACACAACAGTTAGACAGTGTTCTAACTAGCTGCAAGAATGAAATAATTCTTACCGGTGACTTCAACTCCCATCACGTTTCATGGGGATTTAAAACAGACTCTTCTGGTGCTCTTCTGTGGGACTGGATTACACATAAAAATCTTACCTGCCTAAATATGAGGCAGCCTACGTTTGTGCGAGGACGATCACGATCAGTGTTAGATCTGACGTTTTGTAGCGCAAGTGTTCCAATGAAGTTATGGAGAACAGTTGATTTCGCTTCAAATAGTGACCACCTTCCAGTGTACTTTGAAATAGGATGTCCAACAAAATCATTTGAAAGAAAAGCGAAAACATTGGTTAATTATAAAAAGTTTAAAGAGTGCTTGCGCTCTAATATTAAGGCAGCCTCCAGTGGTAGAAATGATGACCTCGGTAAAAAGGTTTTCTCGGTTTTACAAATATCGAAAAACACTTCGGAATTTGTGATTGCTTCGGCGTCAACCAAGAGTGCTCCCCCTAGCCGATGGTGGAATACTGAATGTACGCGGAACTACAGAAGGAGAAAAGCCGCATGGAAAAGACTTATACGTAATCAGAGTCCACAAAATTGGAAGGATTATCAGTACATTGCGGCAACATTTAAGCGTACTGTATCAAGCGCGAAAGAGGAATATGATAAGAATCACTTCGACTACCTGTCTAAATCGGAAAACAGTCGAGCATTATTCAATTTCCTTCGTTGCAGAAAGAAAATTCCAATACCAGGAAATGTAGATTCAATAGTTTATACCTCACAAGAATTACAGGAATCGTTAAATCTATTGGCTCAAGGATTAAAAAATAGGTTCACAACGCGCCTTCCAAATTCTGTTTATACACCGGCGGTTTTTGAGTACTCAGCAGTATCGAATTCCGAATTAGATCAGGCTATGTTAAGATTGCCAAATGCAGCACCAGGCCCAGATGGAATTACAAACGCAATGCTTAAGATAATGTACCAGGAGCACCCCAATGATCTTTTAAGCCTTATAAACTATTCCATTAGCAAGGCTTGGATATCTGATCAATGGAAGATTGCTAAAATTATACCGCTGCTTAAAAAGCAAGGGGCAGGCTATAATATCGACAACATAAGACCTATAGCCTTAACATCAAATGTAGTGAAACTTATTGAACGGGTCCTCCATGGTCGTATAATAAAATTTAGTAATGAACAACAACTGTTGAGCCCTTGTCAAATTGGCTTCAGATCTGGGTATTCAATATGGAACGCGCATTTAGACCTCGAAAGTCGAGTTCACATTGCCCGGCATGAAAAACAGCACGCGGCTTTAGTTACCTTGGATATATGTAAAGCATATGATAGTGTCGAACATCCAGTCTTAATTAATCGGTTACGGTGTCACGGATTCCCTGCTTATATTGTAGCATGGGTGACGGAATTCTTGAGAGAAAGGGAGTTTTACTGCTTTAAAGATGGCTTTTCCTCATGCAAACACAAGCAGACGCAAGTTGTGCCTCAGGGGTCAGTGCTTTCGCCAGCATTATTTAATATCTTGATGTGTACTATCCCCATTCGATCAGGGGTGCAGACTTATGTTTATGCGGATGACATTGCTTTTTTTGCTATGGCCGCTGACATACATTGCCTTTACAATATTTTGCAGTCTTACTTGAGTGAACTCGAAATTTGGCTAGATGGATTACATCTGAGTCTGAATACTAATAAGTGTGCTATCCTTGTTTTCCCGGTTAATGACCCTGTGCGCATATCTATTAATTACAAGCTGCAGGATATTCCGCAAGTGGATTCGTTAAAATACCTCGGAGTTATATATAATGAGCATCTAAACTGGCACCCCCATATTGAATATATTGCAACAAAAGGAGTACGCGCAATGGGTGTTTTGCGCAGGTTGAGCAGCCGCAGGTCTGGTATGAGAAGAAAGGCACTCTTGATGGTGTATAAAATGTATGTACGACCAGTATTAGAATTCGGCTGTGTTCTTTTTTCCGGTGCACCAGCATACAAGCTTCGGCCACTAGTCCTATTAGAGCGAGAGGCTTTACGGCTGTGCTTAGGCCTTCCAAAATATGTGGCAAATGAAGTATTATATCTGGAAGCGCGAACACCACCCCTTTTAAGCCGATTCAACCTACTTACGGTGCAGACTTTCTTAAGGCTGTATGAATCACTGACTAATCATACTCAAATTGTTTTCATATCTAATCCCGACTTATTTTTCTCCGAGCACTGGCCCAGATTCCGCAAGCCCCAGATTATATTTGTTCAAACATTACTTGATTCCCTAAATGTTCGAATTCGCGATGTCCTTCCTTTGACTAGGCAACATAACTCCATAGAAATTGTCTACCACGATATTTTTCCCAACCATGCAAAATTACTACCTCATGGCATTTTAAATGGACTGTTACAAGAGCATCTAAATACTCTTCCAACGAATGTGGTTATTGCAACGGATGCATCGCAATCTGAGGAAAGATCCGGCGTAGGAATATTTTGCCCTGAACTTGAGTGGTCATTTTCATTACGACTGCCGGATTTTATCCCTGTTTTTCTAGCTGAATTTATGGCCATAATATTAGCTTTACGCAAGTTAAGTATCTCAATTAGAGTAGTTGCAATTATCACTGATTCATTATCTGTGTGTACTTCTCTTTCTGCATCTGCCGAAACGCCTATACTAAAGCTCCTTAAAGTACTAGTTCCTGCTCACCTTCAATGTATTCACTTAATTTGGGTACCAGGCCACAAAGGCTTGGTGTTAAACGAAATGGCTGACTCTTTAGCAAAGGCGGCTCTATTGGGACCTATCATTCGGATTTTCCCGCTAACAGCTCACATCACAATGGCAAGATTTCGCTCACTAACATTCAGAAAGTGTTTATCAGACCCTGTATTGACAGCTTCTCCAGAATATAAGCACCTCTTATTTCCGTGGCGCAGCGACTTATCTAAGTCGAGAATAATGGAAGTGGCCATAACCAAATTTCGTTGTCGCGTTACCCCCCTAAATTTTTACCTGCATAGAGCAACTTTGGTGCCTTCCCCTTTGTGTCTCCTTTGTAACGAGGCGGAAACCATCAGCCATTTCTTTCTATCATGTCGACGGTTCACGTCATTGAGGAAAAGATTCATAGAACCACCTCTTCGAAATCTGGGCCTGGAGGTATCAGAATCAGTTATTCTTTCTTTTGGCGCCTCTACCCTGGGCTACAGCCACAGAGATGTTTTCTATGCCATTGAGGAATTCATCAGGCAATCTAAAAGAGTATCTAGCTAAATTCTTCTCCTTTAAACATTTCATTAACAATAATTTGTACCTTAATTCAATAACTTACGTAAATATAGCTTCTGAGTAATACATTACAGAAAATACTGGAAAAATAAATTCACTCACTACTCGGCCAATCCCCTGCATTGGGTATGAGCCATGATAATGAGGAGAAGAAGAAGAAGACTTTTTCCGAGCATAAACTGCTCCGCTGTTCCAACATTTCTCTTCTGTATTGTTGTGTTGCGCACGCCATGAATTTATACGTCGTTGGCCGTGTAAAGATTGAACTGAAGTGTCATGAGACATGTGTGTTTCCTCACTGATCTTATCTCAGGGGTAGTACTGCACATTGTCTGCACTAAACGCTGGACACTAAACAAAGCTATTTTCCTACTAGTTGCATCTCTGTTTCCCTACTAACGCTTTTATTAAGGCGAAAGCCTTAGCTGCCTCATCAACTGGGAAAAGTGACGGTCGGCGTCAACACCATCATGTCATCACATCACCCTATGACGTCATATTGAGGTCACGCACCGTCGAAATTTCTGACGGCAACATGACGTCATTGTGACGTCACGCAACATTAAGTCATTACATGACAACGTTGCTTCGCCAAATGAGGGCAGATCCCACATTTGGCTGCACAAGAACGTTAGGCGCGGAAAAGTTATAATGCTTCCGATCCCGGAGATACAGAGCTGAACCACGTTGTCTGCGGAAAGAATTTTTGCTTGGGGTGGGGGAGGCGGGGCAGGGGCGTCAGTGCTAGTGTTGCCAGATGCTACCAAGAAAACAAGCAAATACTCATCACAAAAGAAGCCCAAGAAAAGCGGAAATATCAGGAATTTTCACATTCTGGAAAATATTTTATTTTATAATAAAAAAATATGTCACTCTAATACGACGGGGAGTTTGAAAAATTACGTTATGAATTTGTACAGCGAAAATATGCTCAACTATAAACGAAAGCACATAGTTACTTTTTAACATTGACTCCAGGGTAGTCTTCATCCGGTTGAAGGCAAGTTTGCCAGTGCGTGATTATTAACGTTACTTCTTGATTCAACCAAGGTATGTCTGATTTAGCACCCAACTACTCAAAGTCATCCATAAACACGCCATTAGGAAACGGCAAATGCGCATAGGTGAACGAGATGATCTCAAAGAGAACTATATCTGTTTGGAAAATACCAATAAGCCCAAAAATGCGACAAGCGACTGAAAAACTCGACAAGTGACTCGGCGAAAAAACAAGCCCACATCGGCTTATTATAAGCGGAACTCCCTACTCAGGTCACTGCAGTCGACTGAGAAGGAATAGAAGAACCCATATGCATAAAGGACCACGCGAATTCTATGCTGGCCTACGCTGCAATACTAAATTTCGCAGTGCGGTGGAGGCAAAATGGTTGAGGCCCGTGTACTGTGCGATGTCAGTTCACATTAAAGAACACCAGATGGTCGAAATTTCCGGAGCCCTCCACTACGGCGTCCCTCATAATCATATGGTGGTTTTGGGACGTTAAACCCCCGATATTATTATTATTATTATTATTATTGTTATTATTATTATTATTATTAAATTTTGCAATGTTTACGACAAATCCTAACAATGGGACATCATGTAAAGCTAAATGGCACAGCATATAGAAATATGTTGTGTAGGGGTGTACAAGCTCTGTCGCGTAAAAACAACCAAGAAAATTTGATAGCTGAGAAAATATTGTGCAGTGAGAACGATAAAACACGAGCACGATCCGGAAACAAAGAACTACGCGCACCTGGCACGAAGATCGGTAAGCTATCTTCCCGGAGCTACCGAGCGCTTGCGCATGCAAGCTGCCTCGACCTTCACTGCTGTCAAAGAGGCGACAAATAGAGAAACCTTTGTGCGTCATTCCATTCTATTATTTGCCTGATTTATAGCGAACTTTTCTATACAAAAACATGACTTGGAAATCGTAGAATCTTGTCCTTCTACTGACCATCCAGGTTGGGAACCAAGAACCCAGGAATGGTTGTAGTTGTTACGGTTATTTATGTTGCAGTCTCGTGATGTAACTTGAAATTCCCTCTGCATTGGACGTCAAGAGAAGACACGTATGTTTGGATACTCTTTCGTGGAAGGTAAATCGTTGCTTCAAACCACAGGCCTTATCTCTACGTAGACCAGCAAGCCTAAGGTAAACAGAAGCGTCAACGTTACTAATCTTGTTTTCGGCTTCAAGTGCATTACCATGTTTCTACTCTGTCTTCGCGAACGACAGGTTAAATAAGGATATATAATGCTTACTTTGTTTCTTCTTTCTCACTTTTTTTAGGTGATGTGGGTGGAGCGATGTTATATGTTATGTTCTTTTTCGGATAAGGCATATCACGCATTTCTTTCGCAGTTTTTTTTTTTTCGAAACTCCCTAGCGACTCCTGTCAGTGTAAGCGTCGCTGCTGCGTTTGCGTCTTCCTGGTTTGGACGAAACGGCTTCCTGCAAACACAATGTCGGAGAAGCGGTAGCATGTATTGGAAATAGTAGTACAAGGCTACCACTACGCAAATACTACCATCTATTCTTGTCAGCGGCAAGGTGTTCTGTAATAGGTGTCGGTGATGTTCCAGAGATTGATATCTAGTATGATGAGTGAAACGTAATGGTTGGTAATAACACGGTAGCCATCTAGCTAACATTCTACACAGGTACGGCAAAACACTCCTTGGTTTACGAGCTGCCTATATCCCTCCTGCAGTAAACAATTTCCTTCTTGTAGCCCGCAGGAGTGCAACTCAAAAGGGCAGTTATTTTGAAGCCGCAGAAATAATGAAACTAAAACGAGTTCCAGTGAATTATAGGCGCAATATTTGCATGTTCAAGCTTCATTATCTCCCGTGGAAGGCTGTGAGCATGGGCTTTCTACTCATCTGTATTTAAGCGCACAGCCTCTCGCTAGCACATGTAGTCGAATTAATGAAAAGAGCCGTTGAACTGAACGATATGAACTACCATGCATCGTGTATCGTACAACTTCCAGCGGCAAGCTGGTGCCCTATTTATTGCTGCTTCGCGTAATATCTCCGGCAAATTAATTACACACGCCTCTTGTGCAGCATCTAATGAAAAGATGCAGCGCCGTGCTATCAGTTGCATTTACATCGCCTACGTGAGTAGTCAGTTGTCGTGTTACAAATTTCATGAGTTTAGTCATGAAACGACTTCTGTTTCTAGTATTTCACCTTGTAGCAATATTTAAGCGCGGCAAATTGTGGATTTAACGAGAGCTCAAGGGGTATTCGACCAACCGACCGACTCGACGGAATTTAATGCTATGACTAATTGTTGTCCGAGTGAAGCAGTAAAGATACCTCACAAACAAAGCCTGCAGTGTGCACGTTGCCAAAATGCAGCAGCAGATAAAGTTATGGCATTAAAAACGCCATAACAGCTCAGCTTCTAGTCTCATTGTACATGGAAGGAGCAGTTTATTACTGTGCCCAAAAAGTGGCATGTTTGTCACATTAATTGTGTTGTTTGTATCAGGTCAGAATACCGGAGCAGTATTCGCGAAGTCAGCAAGTTTCAGGTCGAATAATTTTTTCGGCTTGCCCGCAGAGCCTATCTGAAAAATCTGCGTGCGTATTTTCAGGTTCGTCTGAATGTAAGTGACGATGTTGCTTTTAATGTATTTGCCAGGGTAACGTTTTCAGGCTTACATGTTCATTGTAGCACCACGGGCGTGTTTGAATGCCATCACTTTAGCAGATTACCGCACCTTCATGGTTAATTGAAAGGTAACTACAAATCATACAACTGAAGTCAGTAGCCACCCATATAATCCGAATAGGGGATAATCATAATAATTGGTGCTCTGGCAACACTGGGCGCGTTCGCCTTCTTTTTGTTGGATGCCTTGACGTAAACGTCCGCTGATAACTTCGTAAGGAGAGGCTACGGTGGGGCTGAGCCGCAGTCGTTGGCGCAGCTTTCGGACCAACAAAATACCGCTCTTTCTCTCGTCATCCCTCGCCCAACGGTCAGTGAACCTCACAGAACGCAATGTCGGAGCTCTGCGCCCTTTATAAAACACCCGGACGGCAGATGCACGAGGAGCATCGCATCGTAAAGCCGAAGTGGTGTTCTCTTGTTCTATGTGCTTCCGATCCGAGGTAGGCGTTCAAGAAAAGTGTTCACTGCAGAGGAGGTATGACTCTTAAACTGCTCAGATAACCTTGCACAGCAATAAATCTCCACTGTATTTCCCACAGCGATTATAAACACGTGTCAGATATGGAAACTACGTTGTTTCTGCGCGACCTGTGCAACGCCGTTCTACATTCCTCGACTCATTTGTTCAGCCACGGTTATCTGTACACCCTTGGTAATAGCGTGTGTCGTAGTTTTTCGAAACAAACAAGGCATGGACATGTGCATGAGTGGTGCGCCGCAATCCAAACAAAAATACTGGTCGCGCGTTTCGACTGTATACAGAGGAGTGGCCCGAGTAATGCTGTCTTAATGCACACTGATAGAATAGTTGAGGTAGCGGAAGAATTCTACAGAGATCTGTACAGCAGCCGAGACAGTCAGGATGATAACGTAAGAAGCAATAATAGCCCAGAGGAATCTGACATCCCACCAGTATTGACCGGAGAAGTAAAGAAAGCCCTAAAGGGAATGCAAAGAGGCAAAGCAGCTGGTGAGGATCAGGTAACATCAGACCTGTTGAAAGACGGCGGAGAGATTATGTTAGAAAAACTGGCCACCCTGTATACGAAGTGTCTCTCGACAGGGAGGATACCAGATTCTTGGAAGAATGCCAACATCATCTTGATCCATAAGAAAGGGGACGTCAAGGACCTGAAAAATTACAGGCCCATCAGCTTACTGTCCGTTGTCTACAAGCTATTTACAAAAGTAATTGCTAACAGAATTAATACGACATTAGAGTTCAATCAACCAAAGGACCAGGCAGGATTTCGTACAGGCTTCTCAACGACAGACCATATTCATACTATCAATCAGGTGATAGAGAAATGCGCGGAATACAACCAACCCTTATACATAGCCTTCATAGATTACGAGAAGGCATTTGATTCGGTGGAGACATCAGCAGTCATGCAGGCACTGCGGAATCAGGGCATCGACGAAGCCTATATAAACATAATGGAAGAAATCTACAGCGGATCCACAGCCACGATAGTCCTCCATAAAGAAAGCGATAGAATCCCAATAAAGAAGGGCGTACGACAGGGAGACACGATCTCTCCAATGCTATTCACCGCGTGTTTACAGGAGGTTTTCAGGGCCCTAGATTGGGAAGAGTTAGGGATAAGAGTTAATGGAGAGTATCTCAGTAACCTGCGATTCGCTGATGACATTGCATTGATGAGTAACGCGGGAGACGAATTACAGCTTATGATTACTGAACTGGATACGGAAAGTAGAAGAGTAGGTCTGAAAATTAATATGCATAAAACTAAAGTAATGTGGAACAATCTTGGCAGAGAACAGCGCTTTGCGATGGGTGGCGAGACACTGGAAGTTGTAAAGGAGTACGTCTACTTAGGACAGGTAGTAACCGCGGAGCCGAACCATGAGAGTGAAATAACTAGAAGAATAAGGATGGGATGGGGCTCATTCGGCAAGCATTATCAAATCATGAATGGTAGTCTACCACTATCCCTCAAGAGGAAGGTATATAACAGCTGCATCTTACCGGTACTTACCTACGGAGCAGAAACCTGGAGACTTACAAAGAGGGTTCAACTTAAACTGAGGACGACGCAGCGAGCGATGGAAAGGAAAATGATAGGTGTAACCTTAAGAGACAGGAAGAGAGCAGAGTGGGTCAGGGAACAAACGGGGGTTAAGGATATCATAGTTGAAATCAAGAAGAAGAAATGGATATGGGCCGGGCACGTAGCACGTCGACAGGATAACCGCTGGTCATTAAGGGTAACTGACTGGATTCCAAGAGATGGCAAACGCGTGAGGGGGGAGACAGAAAATTAGGTGGGTAGATGAGATTAAGAAGTTTGCAGGTATAACGTGGCAGCAGAAAGCACAGGACCGGGTTGATTGGCGAAACATGGGAGAGGCCTTTGCCCTGCAGTGGGCGTAGACAGGCTGATGATGAATGCACACTGGTTATTTTTTATATCTTGTGGCCATAATCTATCGTGCGGATTTAGTATTGTCGCTCTGGTTTTCTTGAACGCTATACGTATGAGTTAATTTGCATATGTTTCTAAAACGTTGCTCTCCTTGCTTTCGCATGCCACGGAGGCGTGCACTATAACGCGCCGTGCGCTATTGCGAACAGCACACACGCATACAAGTGTACGCGATCAGCGGAAAGATGAGTACGATGATCTACCCAACAAAGAAGCTTCATCTATAGTACGGCTCCGTGACTCGGTTCTTGTTAGCATGGCCTCCGAGATTTCGTGCCGGAGAAACGCACCAGCGCGCAATCTCGGAGGCCATGGTGTTCACAGCGCACACTGACCGAAGGAAGCAAATGAAAGATGAAAGCGGAGGGATAAGGAGGCGTAATGCGAATGGCAGACGCGGTGTGCGGCCTATGTACTTCGGCGCACACTGCCTTGCGAAGCTCGCACAGCGATGGCTGTCTCGTGTGACGATCGGGTCTCGTATGGCGGCACTGATTTAACGCGGACGCACGCAGCAGTGTCAGCGGCACTGCTTATACGCGTTTATATATGTAACTCCTAGCTCTTGACGATACGCACCACCGACAAGCTCATGTTGATCAATCACGCTCCCTCGCGCGTGTGTGACGTTGGCCGTTTGTTTGGAAATGCATATATCGTAATATACTGTTCTGTGAGTTTAGCTTATGTTGCAGGCGAACAACTAAATTGCACGAAGAAATAAGAACTGATGTTGTAGAGCGCTTTTGCGCGCTGGTCATTTCCGAATCTAAACACAGTGCCGATCTTGATGACGAAACATGTTCACGTTGGTATAGTTCTGTCATCGTTCACGTAACTTAGAAAATGGGTTAAAATTAGTGATACCTTGTTTCAGGCATTCTCAGGGATCCCTCGTTGCCTGAACAGCGCACGAAACAGTGGAAAGCCATCGCAGAACGAAGATAAATAATGAGCCACTAGCACGTCAAAGGTTGCGATATGCGACTAGTTTCGTTTTCGTGCCCAAGAAAACTTGGTGGATCGAGCTTACGGGATTGTCGGTAGATGGCGTTGTACATTTTAATAGCCCCTATAGCATACCTACGAATGTCCCACCTTTGTATATCACGATTGGTCGTCGTAAGCTTTAAAATGTGTTGCTTCTTAACATTAAGTTTGAATAAAAGAAAGTTCGACAACCTCGAATAGTGAATTCTGCTATGGAATACGATTCCAGTAATGAAGACTATTATATAACTATACAATGCCTCGTGCGCCCATATCGTGCACTCATGTTCAGTGAACCACAACTTTTTCGGGGCAACAGCCTCTTTGTCGCAGCACAAGTGGCTTTTGTCGTGCTAACTAGAAGTAGCCGACGCGCAATGGTTGAGCACAATAACCAAAATTATATATTTAGCAACGTCCTATTACCCAACAATGCATGCTATTGCACTGACACAACACTCTTATTTTCATCCACCTCCTGTAATTTCTGGAACTGCGTTATGCGCAAATGCAAAGAGCAGCAGCTGCTTTAGCGTATGCGCCGCTGTGGCTCATTGTCTCCTCATGAGTGTCGAATAGATAGGTGGACGTTTATAATGGTTGGAAGGAGAAAGACAGCAAAAGGTCCAACGAATTTTACCACCACAAGCAGCGCTGCTTCATTTCGTAGAATATCAAAGTCACTGTTGCTCTGCACAAATCTTCATTTACACACTATCTGTTGCTCTGCCACGTTTCCTTTATGTGTTCTGTTGGCGAAGACTACAATTTAGCTTTCAACGCAACTAACCTTGTGAGTGTTCAAAGTGAGCTGGCTCCCGACGCTATTGGCGCCGGGCTTCTCGTTCCAGGCGTAGTAGATGCCCAACCAGGCAGAAGAATGAAGTTTAACTCGAAGCCACATTTTTCAGTGCCCCCCTGTTCCGTACACTCCCCCCCCCCCCCCTCCGCGTTCCGTACCACCCTGTTCCCCCCTATTCCGCAATCGATATCCTCTCCACTAGGGGCCACTATCCTGTCTGCGCCTGTGCCTTTTCTTAACATTTTCCTTTGGCGCCTGCAATGTATAGGTGCAGTGTCTCTAGAAAGGCTGGCGAAGGTCGCGGAGGCAGATAATCGGCCAGGCATGAGCTACTGAAAGCACCCTAGACCTCGAAAGAACCGGACTGTTTGGCCTTCGCCTCTAATGACCACTCCTAGGTCAAGAACAGTTGGAGTAGGAACTATGGCTGGTGATGGCGTGCGCGAAATATGCGTCCGGTGATCGCTTAGCGGTAAGCGGATAGAGTTGCTATGTTCGAAGACAGGCGTGTCACAGGTTACATTGCTCGATCAGTAAGAAATCGGTCAGTGACCTATACAGTAAACGAACAGCAGCTGTAGTCACTCTCATCAAAGCTAGGAGAGGTTCCATAAAGAAGGTTTACCTTCATTAAAAAAAAAACAGTAAGGCTGTTTGTGCAGAAAGCATACGCAAAAAACTTGCGAAGCGTCAGATAAAATGAAACATGTTTTCATCTGTCTATGCACACGTATATCACGTTTCACTTTTTTAGCGCACAACAGGACAAGGACGAAAAGCGACGCGGACACAAGCAGTGCTTGTGTCCGCGTCGCTTTTCGTCCTTGTCCTGTTGTGCGCTAAAAAAGTGAAACATGAATTACCAACATGCCCAAGCATACGCTCTTTTAACGTATATCACGCTTTTTCTTTACTAAGCCTAACTGTTAAGACGATACCTAGAACACCACGGACAATAACAAAAAGTACAGATCGCCTTATCACACATGCAGGTCTCGACAGTATGTAGTAGATCATCGTTCCTTTTTTTAAAATAACGTATTAACAGCCTTTGCCACAACCAGCCTTCAATATTACTTCTGGAACCTATTACACTTATTTTGACGTTTTTGGATATCACTGTTTCTGGAAAAAGGTAATGAAACTGCTTAAGTGAAGGGTAACACAGACAAACAAACGTTGTGATGAGCATACTTCATTTGGCAGAGTTATTATTAATTGCAAGTAATCTGATTGGCTCGTTCCCTTCGTACATATTTGCCACCATTACAGGTGCTGTATTTAATGCATAACAAAATACGTTTAAGCATCAGGCTCCGACGTGAGCAAAAAATTTTGTCTCTCCAAAATATTCTAGTCATGTACTTTTTTAATTGCAAGAAATGTGCACCATTTTTTTTTTCGAATACAATTGATATGGTCGCCAAAATGGCTGGGACGTTTGGCGTAGAATTCTTTTCTACGCAGTCAATCCGTTGTTTTTGTTGTTTTTGTTGCAGCTCCCATTTCTTTCCAGGAGAAGCTTGTTTGCACTGCTGCAACATGGTGTCTCCGTGGGTCGCCAAAATAATCATCGCTGCCATCGGCTCTAGCATGTGGATCTGGATGCAAACTTACGTGAAGGTTCAAGTTGCTTTACACGGACAATCGATACTTATTCCAAAAAACCGGACAGAACCACCCGACCTGACGAACGACACGTATGGAAGGCACGCATACTCAAATCTCACCGTACGTATCGCAATTCAACGCCAATTTAATTGTCGATATGACGCGATCTTCGGGTTTCCAGGTATGCTAATCATCGTAACTGTAGTGGATCGTGCGTCACATGCTGTCGCGAAGTCATCACGTAGCTTTGGGCTAAAAGGCGCTAATCTGTTATGACAATCTTTCTAATTTAACAGACCGACGATGTGAAGGTTCTTTCTCATATGAGAAAAAGAGGCACCAGGTTCATTTCTGTGATGAAAAGAAAACATACCAGTAAGTCTACCAGCTAAATTTTTCACGCCCGTCTCCCCTGCGTAGAGAGTAAGCACTCTTTAGACGCGAACTTAAGCACTGTAAGCGCTTGCATGAAAGTTGCGATTTCTAAGGTTACAAAACACAGAGTCCTTAATCGGGCAAAGAACCGTTCCGTATTACAGCGAAAGCTGTTATGAGATCACAACAAGGGTCGTTTCTGCGCCGTAGTTGTCCGCCGCCGGTGTCCGTAACCAATATCGAACGAAATAAGAAAAAAACTAAATAAATAAAAAGCACCTATGACAGAATGGGAATCGAACCCGGGTCCCCTGAGTGGCAGCCCAGCACTCTACCACTGAGCTACGCCGCTGCTTGAAACTGCGGTGCGAACTGACCCTACGCAGGCTTCATATTGGGTAAGGAATCGCGTTAAAGTGTGTTGTAAAGCGCTTTAAAGCAGTAAAGTAAGAACCAGGCGTCACACAATGCGAATTGCGTAACGAGTGGGTCGTTCAATGCTCCAACCCATTACAAAAGCCTGAGGCATAATTCTTCATCGTCGTCAGCAACAGCATCAACAAAGTGCACATAATGCGTTACAAGAGTGTAGCGGGCACCGCGCTTTTCCTCAGAATGACGAATAATGGCATAGTAGACGCTTCCCCACTACACAAAAATTAGGATGATTTATGGCGTAGTGGGTACCATGCAAGTGGGCTTGTAGTAGTAGCCCCAAGAGTGTTTAAAAAAGGCTAAAGCTGCTCGCCCAGCTTTCGCTGTGGCAGTGCTGCGCCTTCTGCGCAGGCCTGGCGGTTTTATTTGAACAAACAAGATGGCATTCTACCCTTAAGGGCGTGAGTGTACAGATCCCATCTTCAATGTTTCGTACTCACACTTCGCAATACGTTTTAATGACACTGCATTCAAAGCTTCGCAAATTTAGCGTTTCTTTGGTCAGGCTTTTGAAGGAAAGCGTTCTCAACAAAAAAAAAGCAGTGCTCCCTAAAATAAAGCGGCGCTCGCAATTCTCAAAACAATGATCGCTTGGGCTACTTGCGGGCTGACAGCCCGCCAAGCAGGTGCGTCATGCTAAGCGTGAAGGAAAGAAAAATCCCAGTTCCACTAAGTAAAATCTCGGGAATCAGCGGATATATTTTCTCTGTTTTGCTGTGACTCTCGGTGTGTTGTGTCTGCATTTTGGTATTAAATGTGTGTTTTCCTGTGATTCGTGATTTTATTGTTCCTGTTTAACAGCGGTTCTTGCATTTTTTTTCATTGCTATGGTGGACTTCATTTGCTTTGCCGTTTCCTTCCCTCGAACATGGGGGGTGGCTGGTTCCCTACTTTGTGCTTGGCTTGCGCTTCCTGGACTCGAAGCTCGGGGTTTGCTGCTCGACGTCGGCGCTGCCGCACTGGCACGAGCTCCAGCTGCCCTTTGCCCTCCCCCTTTTCTTTCTTCAATTCACCAAAATGTGACTCAGCTATGCCCAAGAGTGCCTGAAGTTGGGTAATCTGATTATTAGATGTGAAGCATCTTATGGCGAAGCTTAATCCGGTGGTGGTGGTGGTGGTGGTGGTGTGCCGGCGTGACCACCCTTACTGCGCATGCGCCAACCTTTCAAAAAAAAATAAAAAATAAAAAACCTCCTCTCCCCCTCTCTCTCCTCTAGACATCTCTCCCCGCGGCAACCACACCCCTCACTGCGCATGCGCCTCCCCTCCTCTCTCCCCTCCTACGCTCCCCCCTCTCTCCTCTAGGCATCCCTCCCCGCGCTCCCACTGCGCATGCGCGTACCCCCTTCTCTCCTCTAATACGCTCCCCCCCTCTCTCCTCTAGGCATCCCTGCCCACAGCGTCCACACCCCCACTGCGCATGCGCGTCGCCCCCTCTCTCTCCTCTCCTACGCTACCCCCCCCTCTCTCGCCTCGCGACGCCGACGCAGGCAGCGTCTGCTAGCGAGTTTCTTGGTTGAAAAAACCGACTGCTCGCGCTGCACAACCGTTTATTGTCCATCCCGTATATATGGCAATGGATCTTGACCTCCAAGGTGGTGCCGGTGGGAGATTTCTCCTGTGCGTTGTTGAACAATAAAAATTCGCAGCGTGCGCGTGAACTAAAAGCCGACTGCGGGTCTCTGTGTCCAGTCGGAGTCTTCTGTCTCTCATTGCCCATTAGCAGCGATTGGCATGTTCCAGTAGGAAACACCGCTCCATCACTGCGTGCTTTGTGCCTCCTCAGTTTTCTCTCCTGCGCAACGCTGCGATAGCGCCAGCGTCAACGCCACCGCCAGTGTAAGCGTTAGCGCCCGCTGCTTCACATCTACACATGGTTCCCTTTAGCGGGAGATGGTGTAATTTTATAGCTGCTCCCAACCTGGTTATAGCAGCACCTCGACAGCGTTGCCCCTTGGCGCGTGATTGGGGATGAAGCATCCGGAGGCTGCATCGAACCGACAGTAAATCAAGGCTTAATGCCGGAAATCACGGAGCCGTTTTTAGCAGCGCAGCTGTTTCAGCTCGAAGTTCGCTACGAGGTGTTAACAAAAACTAGCATCATCATGAACGGCCTCTACCTTATATAGCATGTCGCGTCGCGTAGCACCTGGCAAAGCTGCGCCTAGCGCGTGACTCAACCGGTGCGCATCTGTTCCTCCTCTTCTTTATTTTCAGCTTCGCTTTCCGAACACGGGCGTCCGGCACGCGCTCTCCCGCTGCGTGGATGCAAAATTCGGATTGGTAGAGAATGAGCGCAGAGAAGGAGAAAAGGAAAGAGATAGAAAGGAACAAGGAAATAGAGATAGAAAGGCAAGAAAAAGGAAAGAAAGATCGAGACACAGATATGGAAATAGATATGGAAAGAGACAGAAATAGATAGAAGCAGGCGCAAAAAAAGAGATATATAAAATAGACAGCACGATACAAGTAGCAAGAAAGAAAGAAAGAAAAAAGAAAGACAAATATAGAAAGAAAGAGGAAGCAAGAAATTAGGGGTGTGCGAATAGTGAAATTTCATCTCGAATCAAATAGCGCCGATAGTGGCACAAAATATCGAATATCGAATCGAATATCGAATAAAATACATTTTATTGAAAACTGAAAGGAATAACAAAGAAATGAAGTGTGCTTGTATCCTCCAGCGCATAACGCAGTAAGTGAATGCTGCGAAACGACCACAAGTCGTACTGCAATGGTAATGTTGCGCTTCATCGTCAAGAGTTCTCTGTGCCCAAAAATCTTCGGGCGCACATACACCGCAGCGTTTCAACTGCGCACCGGAACGATGGGAGTGTGAACAAGTGGTGCGGTCCGGCAGTGGCGACTGCACAGCATGAAGAAATTTTCATGTGTGAAATCAATCCCCGAATGTTTCGTGGGCCAAAGTTGGGACGCTTTACGGCGCTGGCTGCATACACGACCCAAGCAACAAGTTCGCGCCGCCATTTCAGAAACGAAGTTGCATGTTATATTTTGCATGTTATATTTTTTTTTACATGAGGAAATGACAATCGTCTTTAAAGTAAGCATGCGTTCGCTTTTGAACAAGCATATCGGTGTAAGTTTTAACGAAATGCCTTTTGTATCATTTAAGTTAGTTCAACCACCCATCCTAACAAAGTTGCAGCATTGGCCTTTTTCGTGTTTTAGATATTCGTCGCGTCGAATTATTCCAAACTTCCAATACTAGCTATCCGAAAGTCCAATCAAATTATTCCATTAGGTATTATTCGATTCCAATTCGAAATTCGAATATTCGCACAAGAAACAGAGAGAGGGAAGAAGGAGAAAAAATGGTAGGAAGAACGAGAAAGAGAGAAAAATAAATAGAATGAAACACGCTGAAGAGAGATAAAAAAAAGAGAGAAAGAGAGATAGAAAGGCAGGAAGAGAAAAGTAAAGAGAAGGAAGGAAGCTCGCCCAGCTGCGCTGCTTCTTCAGGTGTGGCACCATAAGTGCGAAGCAATGTTAATTTACTCAGTGGCTTGGCCCGAACCTCTAATAACTACGGCTACAGGCTATAAAAGGGAGGAAGGATGTGCTGTATGGTAGACTGACAGATGTACGCTAAAAAGAAAACATCTATAGTACCAAGAGCTTATGCATGTAGAAACAGCGCATGCGCCAATGGTCGTCTCTCTACTCGTAACCGCGAGTGTCGTCTCTCTACTCGTAATTCCTTCGCGTTCTCTTAAATGAGCGCCTGCTTTAGGAGCTGCTTCTATATTTCGCGTACATTTCTATTAATCTTACTGCATCTTACACATTTTGGGAGAACAGCCACAAAAAGGAAAAAAAAATGCCCCCCACCTCCCCGAAGGGAATCGTGAGGAAATGCGAATGCATTTCTTGCGCCGAGAGATTTCGCCATCACCGACTTCTGCCATAGCCTTGAGCGGCGCCCAGCCAGCGAACGGTTGAGAGTGAGGCGCGAGCGGACGGGAGAGTGGGGCGCAGGGAGGAGAGAGAGCGAACGGCGAGAGCAGGAGCGGCGAAGCACTGCACCTACCCTCTCCTACACTCTCTCGCACCACATGCTCCGGTTGCTAGGGGCCGAGGATAAGCGCGCGCGCCCGCAGCTATTGCTATGGGAGAGGGAGTGAGAGCGGAGAGATAACTCCCTCTCCGCGGACGCCGCCGCCTGACATAGCCCGACTAAGAAATGCCTTCGCATTTCAAAAAAAAAACCTTGCAATTTACTGCTGTTCACTTAAGGTTGGAAGTGACGTCGCCCACGAGCTACCTAAGGAAAAAGAGTAGCACGTGCGGTATAGTTCAGGTACCACAGATTGTGAGCAATAGCGAAAGAATTCTTTCTTTTTGTAACCTGGCACTAGGCGCTGTAGTTTTCTTATCTGATTACTGAGCTATTTTCCTTAACCAAACAAACAAAACCACTTCAACATTTTCCAATGCCCGGATTTGCTATAAAATGAAGTTTTATTTTTACACCTAAATTCCATTCTATAGAAAGTACGCAAAACGAAAAGCCGCGCTAGTTGGTACTGGTTCATACTTATGAATTACCAGCGCAAAGAAGACAGGGACAAAAAAAAGGGCACAACACGAGTGCTTGTGCTGTGCCTTTTCTTGTCTGTCGTTCTAGTGCTTGTAGTTTATAACTGTGAAAAATTATGCTTTTCCTTAAATACCAATAAGTTGACAACACTCTGGTGTTCGCACACTGACCCTGTTATATTCTGCCTAGAACATCACAATACATTACGTGACCAAAGGTTGCGAAGATGTACGGGCAGACCGTCCTATGCTTCTGATGCTACATGGATTCTTGGATTTCTGGTTCATCTGGAATAGACAGATAGCTACGCTTGGGGATCAATTCTGGTAAGGTTGAAGGACATAATATATTTTTCTTTAAATAGGCGACATGTGCACAGACATTGCAGGCACGAAAAATTAAACAGCATGCAAACATCACTACAATTTTCAAGTTTTTGCTACTGCTTCTTGGTAGGTTGATGACCTGTGGTCATGAAAGCGAAGAGATATCGCAAATGGTGGGGCAAGGAAGTTGTTTATGAAATCATGTTTAAAGCTGCATATGAAACATTAAAAGTATATATCTGGCGAGGTCCCGTTGCAATAACGTTCCGTGTGATTTTAAGACCAGCATGTGTCGCTTTGCCTTTAATTATTCAGTGCAACCCGTTCACTGGCAGCATAAAATTCCAGCTGGTATCAATGTAAGAGCGAATATAAAGTAGCATTGTTATTTAAAAAACCCAAATATGCTATCGCATGCAATGATCATGCATGTCATTTTCTGTCATTTTGCATATACAAAGTTGCAGGAAGTATGGCGTGAAGACGCACATAAACTTGCTTTAGCATTTTTATGAAACAACTTTCTGCATAATTTAGTGTTGTTGAAGCAAGTACTGCTTCGTGGAAGATATTTTTACCAAATTCTCCTGTACAGGAAATTATATATGGTGTATTCTTGATATAGGAGGCAGCGTTTTATGATTCCTATCTGAGTGGGTGAATTACCCTCAATTGCCCTGAAATGTAAAACTGCATGAATCCTAGTCGGTCCCCTCCCTCTAGTCATCTGCCGCCACATGACAAGACAAGCATATTTAGAAGGCGAGGGAATGCAGGGTACCAATTTAAGTGTCCGTCAGCCTGGTACCATTCTGGCGTCAGAGTAGAGTAAATTAAGGTTTTTATCATGATATTCCTGTCATCTTACGTTGTTTTTGGTAATCACAGCGTAGTGGCTCCAGATTTGCGTGGCTATGGTCTTACTACGAAGCCTAAACATCCAGAGGACTACCTGATGACGAAGGTTCTTGATGACCTAAAGGAATTTATCGAAGAACTAAGTGAGTAGGGGTTATATTAGAAACCTCGTATGTTTTGGAGGGCTGAGTTACTATGCACATGAGACTATTGTGTCAGGATATTCAGTAAAATGCATTTCAAAAAAAATGTTTTCTAACAGAAGTGGACGAGCCCATTTGTCACGTGACTCGATAGTAACTTATCGGACAAACCAAAATAGTTATTCTATATAAAATAAGAAGGAAATATGTAGGAACTCATGGATCTGCGCTTGTAGGGAATCGGTTATGCGGAATCCCGAAAGGCGGAGGATGAGTTTTCAGAAATAGAAATAGGCAATAACCCGTTTTTAGGCCGAATAGACAAGGAAATTAATGAACATATCCCGGAAAAAACGCTCCTCAGTCGACAGCCGAAAAATTCGTCCTGGTCTGCGCATCGAGAACTTTTGGGCAACTTGGAATCTCTGTTTCTGAGATAGTCGTTGGAATTTCCTTATGGCTTCGCGCCACAAAAGGATGGCTGTCAATTTCCTTTACTTTCCTGAGTTTTTGTTCCAATCAAACAGGTACCGCATTCGGCCTGCCGTCTTCATTGTATGACTTCTGTATTGACGCAAGAGGTCTTTGCATACTGAAGGAGACTCACTTGCGCGTCCTCAGATCGACTGCTCTCGCAAAGATATAATAGCGAGATCAACCCGTCGGCTTGTCGGCCCTAATTCAGTCGCGTTTGTTGTCGCATAATGGCTTGCTTCACGCATTCTGAGAACTGCTACGTCGGTCATTAATATATTGAATGATTCATCGCTCTACTGACGCCAGCCATGTCAGACGCTTAAAGGGGCCATGACATGGTCACCCAACAATTTGCGGTTTTTGGCGAAAAACGAAGGTAGAGGGTCAAATATGCTTGTACACGTGTGAAAACTGGACTGTAAAAGATCATTTCAGTCCAAAATAAGCCGGGGAAGTCGTCGGCTGTAAACTCCGCCCACCGCCGGCGACCGCCATTTTGCCATGGCGTGAGTGACGTCACTGACTGCGAGGAGCAGCGACGTCGTCTGCTACGTTCCACACGCGGTCAGTGTGTTCACTGCGAGTGTTGCTCTGTTGCTGTTTCAACCGCTGCAAGTAATTTAGTTCCAGAGGCAAGCCGAGAAAAGCAGAAACAGCTCGTTTGCACGCGCAGCTGAACATGGAACACGGAATGCAGACCGTGCAGACGCTCGCACAGCAAGCTACTCGTTACGTCACGGCTGCGAGCCTGCCAGTGTTGCCCGACTCTCAGGCCGCTCGCTCGTTTATAAAAATATTCAATTCTAAATTAACGGCACGACCAAATGCGCTAAAATTTCGCCAGCTTGTCTGCGAACGTACAAGGATCAACCTACATAACACAGATTATGGTCGAAAATTGGGTGTCATGGCCCCTTTAAGCCCTCTTCTTCTCTTCTGATGCGTACTGATACCACCTGCACATGCTTTTAAGGGGAAAACCTTTAATGTCTCATCCTCACGTCCGTACGTGACCGTACGTGACCTCCGTACGTGACCTTGGCAGGGTGCCAGGTGGCCGCCGGGGCGCGCCAACGGACGCCGGTCGCGTCGGTCGCGCCTAGCGTCGGACTCTACAACGCTCGCGCTTTGCTTGCCTAGCGTTCCCTGTGTCCAGCGTGTCCAATCATGCAAGAAAGGAGACACGCGCATCGCGTTCCATTCTGACCGTCCCCGTCTCAATGGGCACAGGCGTTCGTCGAACACACTTTGGAATTTCCACAGTGTGCTTCAATTTTTTTTATTTGTCCATACGTTCTTTGGCTGAGTAGTTAACGGATTCATTAAACAAATCGGATGCCAGGATCCCTGCTTTCACTCGTGTTTCTGCTTAACCACGGAAGTATAATAAGCCCAAGCTGTTCAATTATATGATCAATGGAAAAACTGCGAATACGACACAAATAAAATCTTGTCACCTGAATGAATAGCGGGAGTCACACTTTCACTTGCAAGCATGAGCTACGCTGAGCACGACGAGGCGTATGAGAAATGGGTTCAACAACAATTCACGTTCCACATGACTAAACGTAGGCAAATGTAAATGACGTCGTCATCGAGGCGCTCAGCTTACAAATGAAAGGAGTCTGAAGGACTGGTCACCGAGACAATGTTCCAAAGCTCTCGACAGTACTGAGGGAGGCACCAAATTTCCGGTGAAATGGACTTCCTTACCGCGAGCAATTGAGAGAGTTCTTGCGACCGTGGTTCGCAATCGGTTCTACGGTGGCTGGCCGTCCAGCACAAGCAAAGTCGGGTACAGGGGCAGAAACCATTCGAACACGCGCATGGTGTCAAACCACACTGTTCCTATGGTTTTGAAGTCGCCCACTCAGGTCAGCATCGTTCCATGTACTTTATCGACGTCAGCTATGTCACTCTGAAAGCTATGTCACTCTGAGTAGGTCTGAAAATTAATATGCATAAAACTAAAGTAATGTGGAACAATCTTGGCAGAGAACAGCGCTTTGCGATAGGTGGCGAGACACTGGAAGTTGTAAAGGAGTACGTCTACTTAGGACAGGTAGTAACCGCGGAGCCGAACCATGAGAGTGAAATAACTACAAGAATAAGGATGGCATGGGGGCTCATTCGGCAAGCATTATCAAATCATGAATGGTAGTCTACCACTATCCCTCAAGAGGAACGTATATAACAGCTGCATCTTACCGGTACTTACCTACGGAGCAGAAACCTGGAGACTTACAAAGAGGGTTCAACTTAAACTGGAGGACGACGCAGCGAGCGATGGAAAGGAAAATGATAGGTGTAACCTTAAGAGACAGGAAGAGAGCAGAGTGGGTCAGGGAACAAACGGGGGTTAAGGATATCATAGTTGAAATCAAGAAGAAGAAATGGTTATGGGCCGGGCACGTAGCACGTCGGCAGGATAACCGCTGGTCATTAAGGGTAACTGACTGGATTCCAAGAGATGGCAAACGCGTGAGGGGGGAGACAGAAAATTAGGTGGGTAGATGAGATTAAGAAGTTTGCAGGTATAACGTGGCAGCAGAAAGCACAGGACCGGGTTGATTGGCGAAACATGGGAGAGGCCTTTGCCCTGCAGTGGGCGTAGACAGGCTGATGATGATGATGATGTCACTCGGTGTGATTTCCACTCTTGCAGTTTCTCAAGCTTTTCGCTATAGCACAAAACTTTGCGCTTGAAAATCGACACCTTTCTCGTGCCTTCACCGCCTCATCTAATTTAGATGTCATATTGGACACTGCAAATCACGCATTAGAGAAACTATATGAATGCAGCGAAAGAAATGGATTACGTGTGAATGTTGCGAAAACAAAACTTGTTATATTTAGAGCAAGGAATAAAAATGTTCAACCAAATTAGCTTTAACTCCACCCAGTTAGAAATTGTTCCTACGTTTAGAGGTGTGGGCGTCCTGTTTAACGCATCGATGTCCTGGAATGACCACATTAGTCACGTTATCTCCAAACTGTCTCAATTAGTGTCCTTTTCCGCAATGAACACGTTCTTCCCTCAAGCACCATGATGTTTGATATCATTCGCTTTTACAGAGTTTACAGAAAAGTTACAGATTTTGCAAAAAAAATCATTAGGATTGTCGCAAATGTCCCTAGACTACAGCATAGTGAAGAGCTTCTCTATAAATATAAAGTACTTCCGGTGGAAAAAATAATATGAATATCATTTATCTGTAGCCTTCAAAGGCGAAATAACTCAAAACACATCCTTTTTGCGACAGGTTTCTAATTTGTCAAAATGTGAACGCACCCGCACAACTCGGCAAACTGATGAATGGATTGTTCAAACGTATAAAAAGCAGTATGGTTGGCCATTACTAGAAAATGAAGTGCCACGACTTCTGCATAGTTTATGCAGAAACAACATTATTCTAGAAAACATTACAAAAAAGCAATTTTTGACCATTTTTTACGCAGATGCTTAAGAATACATTGTTTCATGTATGCTTAAAGTATTTACCTAATGTTATTACGTCACTTTTTTATAACATGATTACCATGTATTCTGATTACTTTGTACCTGATGTCCGCAGTTTGCTGTCTTTATTTTGATATCCGCGATGCGGAGTTGTATTACAGTGTACTCTCATTTGAGTGAACTTCAAGGTAGCCAAGGAAATAGTTTACTTAACTAAAAGTTCACTAAACTGAACATTCACTAGAATACGGAACTGCATTGGGAACAGCGGATATGAAGTCAAAAGTGCGAAATACAATTTATTTAGAAAATAATTCTGTAATTTTCACCATGACTGGCACCCTTAAAGCACAAGGAAAGAAAAAGTGGTCTAGAGAATCGGCGTCTGTATGCACCGCTTGTGGCACAGCTCGTTGCTGTATCATGAAGTCTCGAAACTTTCTAATATATCTTACAGCCTCGGCTAGAGATACCGGATTTTAACGTACCTCAGCCATTACAACCTGTTCGTCGCAGTCTTCATCTTTTGGTTCCGCACAAACAGCGGAAACTGTTCCAAATCTGACAGTTCTGAGCAGGTACTGAAGCACACGCGGTTCGTTTTCGTGTCGCGCACGGCCGCTTTGCTTCGGCGGTGCTGTGTGCACAAGCGATGTTGCACCACTGTCGATGGATGGGCGATTGCGGCGGCACGCATCGGCTACGCCAGTGCTGAAGAACGAAACACTTCACTGAATTGATCTAAAAAATAAGCCCGGGTCCGCAGATCCAGTTCCTTCAACTGAAATATGCACTATCCAGTAATTCGTATTACTGAAACATTTTTGCATACAATGCAGAGGAGAACCACCGTGTTTTTTCTAAAAGTTCATTATGCTGAAATATTCGATAAATTAACGTTCGTGCAATTGAGAGCTCACTGTATAATGTCCTTTTTTGCTGCATATTGTTGCATTTGCTTGTATTGTACAGGTTATATTTTATTCCACTTTCCACTATGTGAAATGTTTTTATGCCTTTTTTTCGTGCGGCTGCGATACCGCCAAGGCGTTTGTTTGTTGTAGGTGTCCACGGCGTTGTCAAACTATCGAAATATAGTTTTACCGTGGGCTCCTCGACTATCAGGTTTTGTTTTGATGGCGAAAAGAGACTGAATTGAATTAACCAAAGTATCGTGATGTGGAGATATCAATACCCTAATATCCCGGGCTGTCACGTACCATGGTACTGACAGACGGCGCCATGCTTGGTTGCATGTTTAGTCATCATACTTTAATGCATCGAAATTACTTCGTATCTAAACTTTGACACTATTGGGTGTTGTAGCTGGACGAAATAACATGTGCAGTAACCTGGTGGTCTAGTAGTTATGTTACTCGACTGCTGACCCGAAAGTGCTGGGTTCGAACGCTGGCTGCGGCGGACATATTTTCGGTGGAAGCCAAAATGCTGGAGGTCGAGGCACTTAGATTTATGTGCACGTTAAAAAAAACCCCAGGTGGTCGAAAATCACCGGAGCCCTTCACTGCAGGCATACTTCATAATGATATTGTGATTTTGGGACATAAAACCACAACAATTATTAAATAAGATGTACCAGTTGTCGAACAACTGCACTTTTACTTCACTGTGATAAATTATTTAAAGGTGGTACAGCGCACGCCTGCATTCCAAGCGCAGGATTTAAACGTTGGCATGTACGTGCGCATTACTTTGGCTGATGCAGTAGTAGCAGTTACCGGTGCTGCGCAGCCGGACACGACAAAAACTGGCGCCTTTAACTCGTGAGAACTCATCATACCTGTCGTCTAATCAGTTAAACATTAACCTTGCGCCAACTCCTCAAAGCTATCAATTCATAGAATATGTTTATGACTGATTAGCTGCCGTCATTAAAGATATGTGTAGCATCGCGAATAGCTCTTATTTTTCTCATTCAAATAATTCTACAGTAATCGCTTTTTTATGAATAGAGGCTCTGAAGCACCCTGCTACTTCATGCAAGTATCTAGGCTCTATAGTCCCGAAAAGCCGAAAGCTCAGGGCAAAATGGAAGCTTTACGAGATGAAAAAATAGTGAACACGAGGTGTAAAAAGGACAAGTCCGCTTGTCGAAGCCTTGGTCTAGCAACACCCCGTGTTCACAAATTTTTTCACCTAAGCACCAGTGTCGGGCGACATCTTTCCTGTTCTGTTACTACCATCTGCGACAATGTTCAACGTTTACTGGAAGACGTACGCTGAAACCTACGGTTTTCGCGCCATGCAAGCTAGCATTTCTGACTTTGATAGCACCACAGCACGACCTTGCGTCTGCTTTATTTACCTTGTCGTAACTGCGTAATCACCACAGTTCAGCATAAACTTAGGCCAATTTACTTGTCTCACGTATCTCACCTCAAGAATATTGCAAGCAAAACTCTATCTTTCACTTCGAAGCTAAACTATATGAATTGGCCCACAATAGTTTGAACCAGGAAACAGTCATGATAGGGCGATACAGATGGTTTCGCTATCTGTAAACAGAAGAGCGTACGCTGAACGGCGCGTCCCACGCTGCGCGACATCCAGTATTGTTTACTATATGAAACCGCTGGTGTTCAGTGTGGTGCGTTTGTTTCTGCTGTTCAGTTGTCTCTTGCGCTCTCTCCCAGACGCGTTTAGAGCATTGTGTAGCAACTACCTGAAAGAGTACAATGATGCACATAATGATACGTTGCATAATGTCGAAGCACGCTCAAAACACGTGCCTAAAACAAAAAAAAATAGTGGCAGCGTTCAACAGCACTGTTGCAGCAAGCCGCAAATGATAATGCGCTTTTTGTTGTGCCAGAGTCACATACTAAGCACTTTAAATGGCGTTGGTGTACGATCTTCACTGACCACGTTTGTGCCCAGTGTGATTGGAATAACGCATAGCATACACATAACCTAAACCAGCCGGGCCGACTGGGTCGGGCGAAACGCTCTGGGGCTCTCATGCGCACATGACAGATGCATTAGATGCATCTCACATTCCAATCCGCTTACATCGACTAAGAACTAAACATTCATCGACTTGAGTGCCACGATGACCATGACAGCAAGATTAGCGCATTTTCGCACAGCCTGAAGGCGCAGATTTTGCAGATGACATGTATATAGTCGTTTGCAGCTACGAGAATTCGCTAGTAAGCGTTGCACTCACCAGTAAAAAATGTAACTGCGTCACATTGATTGATGATAAACAGTAACCACGGGCACCGCCATAACCACGACATACGCAGCGTGACGTGGTTTCATTGATAGTGTGTCCCTAGCGTTACTTCGGAGAGTGAACATTGAGAACTGTGCAACACGTTACACATTAATTGAGCCTCAGGCGGCTTCCACGCTTTAGAGAAGGTGCTGTGATCCGGCATGGGCAGACTACAGTCGCTTTCGCGGAACATGAGTAAGAAATTTTCTTGTAATTGAGCGCTCTTAACTAATGCCTCAACATTGCATCATTGCCCCTAGATTATGAATAAAGCTTAGTTGCTTTGAATAAATTGTACAGAACATATGTGCGACTTCGTCGTCCAAGTCAGGTTATCTCTCTTGATCGGGCGCAGCTCTGGTGCTATTTCTGGAAATTTTCCCTCGCGAGAGCGCTGATCGCATAGAGCAGGTGTCGGCAACCTGTGGCCCGCGGGCCTCCTGCAGCCCGCGTGGCAGTATTATACGGCCCCCGACACGAAGTCAGAACCCCCCCCCCTCCCCTTGTCACTCCCTATATCAGGGGTCTCAAACTCACTTCAGCCAGCGGGCCGCAGTCGCGCAATTGAGTCCCGCAAGGGCCGGGGCAGTGAAGCAGGTAGGAGCGGGGGGGGGGGGGGGATTTTAAACAGTTTGCCATCAAACATTGCTATTTGAAAGAAAACTGACCCATATCTCACATACAGGTCATTTCTGAAGGGGATTTGGTGCCATGATTCCAAAATTATGTCGATACCTATCTCCAAAACGACTCAAATCTGGGCGCCGATACTGAAATGTAAATTTTGTTTCATGATTATGTTTGAAAACAACGTCAACACATGCGATGTCTCACGTACACAATGCCTAAACCAGTCATGCCTGTGTAGGTCACGAGCACACTTAATAAGAAAATAAAAATAATGTGGGGAGAAGGCAGTCATGTGCGGGCTGCGGGCCGCAATCGAGCGCTTCGCGGGCCGCATTCGTCCCGCGGGCCGCGTGTTTGAGACCCCTGCCCTATATGATGGCCGACATGGCAGTTTTGCATGGAAATGGGGCTTTTGCTTGTAACTTATGTTTGTCACTCGCACCCTTGTGACCTAAAGGAAAGAAGGGGATTTAGGGCTCGCTTTCGTTTCTTAGAAAAACGAGCCCTTAAAAAAAACGAAAAAAAAAACGAGCCCTTACATTTCCACTTCTTTCATTCATAGCGATGGTCTCCTTCTGGCATACTTGATGCCTTCAGGTAGTACTCGAGACATTACTAGTCAGCTGCGAGCTCGTAATAAGACCACGTCCTACATGACGTCTACACGCAGAAAAAGTGTTCCACGCTCGCCGTCATGGCTACCAGCGGCGCTGACTGACACTCCCACGATTAAATGCACATATATTACCCATAAGTTTGCACATATATTACCCATATATATTACCCATGACCGCCGCTGTAGCTCAGGTGGTAGAGCATGGGACGCGTTGTTTGAAGGTCGCAGGTTCGGTCCCTGCCCACGGCAGATTATCTTTTCGTCCACTTCTCTTCCCATTTGCATTACAATTACTACCAATAATATCCCCTATGCTTGCCTTGACATCATTTTCCGTTAGTCCTCATTAACCTTAGGACAAGCGTGCTGAAAATAAACATCATTTATATTCAGGTTCTTTAGATTATAATCAATTACTATAGCCCGAATTCCGCCTTGTCCCGGTTGGCCCTGCGGACCCGTTGTGTTGGCTTAACGGAACTCGGCAATCCGCCTCAAAAGGTTGCTGACCCCTGGTATAGAGCATTCTAACATGCACTTTAAATTACGAGTATCGGTTTGTTTCAATCATTTTTGGCACCAAAAACGTCGTAAAACAAGTAGCAGCAGCTAGCAAAGCATACCCGGATGTTTTAAAGGCCATTTTTCCGGTGAAGACGCAACGTTACCACTCGCTAAACCGTTTAAGGCATGCATGACACTGCGATGTTATACTAGTATCATTATTTCAGAAATAATTTCAGACTCCTTGATAATCTCCTATATTCAGCTTCAAGTGACACATGGTGTATTACGCTAAAAGCATAAGTCATATCCTGAGGTAATAGTTTCATACCTCAGTGCTCAGCATCGACAAAACCGCCTAACGTGTTTTAAGGGGGGGATGGATAGCAAAGACAGGTGTGCAACTACTACTACCCATCGCTCTGTTATTTTTAAAACAAACTTCACAAAATTTTGCCAGTGGCTTGAATGGAGATTTTATTAGACGTTTTCTGAATTTGGCAAGAAAATACAATGCCATTAAAAAAACATGGTTGATCCCTCCGTCATAGGAATTGTTATAACACGAAAGTAACACGTGCCCGTACAGAGGTAATTGAATATTTCCTGTACATTGAAACAGGAGAGTTTGCACAACGTATAACGTGGATGCACCCATGTTGACTTTGGTGGTACATCTCCATCCCGCGACTAACGTCCATGATCAACGATTAAAGAAACCATTCTGGTAGCTGCAGATGTTAACGGCGAGAGAGTAATCAGAGCAAGAGGCGTGAAGCCAGAAGAGCGTCGCTATTGGGGCGCCGAACTTGGGGTAAGGTCGCCATCCCGCGGCATGGTAAAGTGTGATTGAACGTACGCCACGGTAGGACTAGAGGGAAACGCTGAGTGCGTCGTGTCGTCCTAGTAGCCCGGCCGCGACTTTTCTCGGTGCGAGCGTAAGCGATGAACGCGGTATCACAGCCACTGGAGGGAAGCGCGCGTCGCATTTTTGGTTTGGATGGACGCTATGAGCGAGGCCGACGCTTGGGCTAAGGTCGGCACCTCGCGTTGCGATAAGGAGTTGACAAAATTGCATTTCTACTGGTGGTGAAAACATTATTCGTGTGCAGGCCAAAATGTAAAATCATATTTTAAAAAAATTAAAACGCAGCGTTGTGGGCGGCCTTCAGGCTGCCGGTTGTGGCGTCCAGGCCGTGCCTAGCCGCGACGTCCTCCGCCCAAGTCACCAGCCGAAGTTGGAGGTCCGGCCTGGTGCTGGACAAAGCAGCCTCCCACTGCTGCGGACTTCAGAGGTGCCAAGAGGCAGGGGGCAAGTGTGCCGGACAAGAGTAAAATATATGTTGATAGTTGGCGATGGAGCTGCCACATAAGCGGCAGGCCGGCGAGTACGTGCCGGGGTGGAAGAGGGCAAGACGTGCGGGAGTAAGGAAGGTGTGGGCCTGAAGTTGGCGCCACAGGTGTTGTTGGTGCTGGGAAAGGGATTGGTGTGGTGGGGGGGAAAGTGAGGTTGGAGAGACGGTAGTGCAATGTGATGTCGTGGTACGTGAGGAGCGCTTCGCGCGTATCCATTCCCGGCGGGGGGCGAGCTTGCTCGGTCGGTCGAATCGCGAGAGATAGAATTGGCCGCCTCATTGCCAGGATGACCCGCGTGAGCGGGTACCCAGGTGATATGAATGGGGTGAGAGGGGAATGGTGCCAGACCGCAAGATACCTGCGGCCGGGGGTGCCACCCGTCCAACCACGTAGTTGTATACCGCGGGTTTCGAGTCGGAGAAAATGCATTCTGCTGAGGTTTGTGTTATGGCGAGAGCAATAGCTGCCTTTTCGGCCTCGATAGAGGTGGAAGTACAGACGGAGGCAGTAATGGTAGGTCGGAGGGAGTTGTCGGTGACTGCAAGGGCGTGGGCTGCGTAGTGGCGATACGGGGCGGCATCTACATAAGCCACGGCGGGTTGCTGTCCGAACTTACGCCAGAGTGCGGAGGCTCGCGCTGCTCTACGGGAGGGGTGGTGTTCAGGATGCATATTTTTAGGGAGGGGATCAACGGCCTAGAAGGGAGGAGACGTGGGAAGGGATGGGCAATGAGGTGGGAAGAGGCATAAGAGGGGAGAGTTTAAGGGTGGAGAGAAGTGCGCGACCCGGCCGTGAGCGAGAGAGACGGAGGAGCTGGGCCGTGCGATGGGCCTCCGTCAGCTCCGTAAATGAGTTTTGGACGCCCATCGACAGTAGCCGATCCGATGAGGTAGATGTGGGAAGGGACAGGGCCGACTTATACGCCTCGCGAATAAGGCAGTTGACTTTGTCTTGCTCGGAGCGAGAAAGGAAGAGATACGGAAGAGAATAGACGAAGCGGCTGAGAACAAAGGCCTGGACCAGGCGGCGGAGGTCGTGTTCGCGCATGCCGTGGTGGCTGTTGGCAATGCGGCGTATGAGGCGCATGGTCTGGTGTACGGTGTTGCTGAGTTGAGTGATGAGGGTAGTGTGCTTCCCATTGGACTGAAGAAAGAGTCCGAGGATGAGAAGGGTAGAGACGAGAGGAAGCGGTGTGTCGTCAATGGAGATGGTGAGTGGAGAAGGCGACAGGGGAGCCATACCCCGAGGCAGGAGGAGCAAAAGCCCTGATTTCGGTCGCGGAGCAGCTCAATCCGATAGCTCGAGCGTGAGACGTCACCGCGTTCACACCCGCCTGGAGAGTGGTCTCCATGACGCCAAGATTGCCGGTGGTCATCCAAAGGGTGATGTCATCGGCATAGAAAGCATGAGACAGAGCTGGTATAGTGCTAAGCTTGCGTGCCAGCGGGAAGAGGGTAATGTTGAAAAGAAGAGCGGACAGGACAGAGCCTTGGGGAGTGCCCTTGTTGCCAAGGGAGAAAGAAGGAGAAGAAAGTGGGCCGTATGAAATTTCTGCTGTGCGGTGGGCGAGGAAAGCGGTGATGTAAGCATGTACACGGGGTCCGACATGAAGGGAGGAGAGGGCGTCCAGAATGGCTGTGTGATGTATGTTGTCGAATGCTTTGGTAAGGTCCAGCGCCAAGATAGCTCGAGTGCGTTTTAAATGCGAATGCATTTCTTAGTCGGGCTATGTCAGGCGCATCCGGCGGCGTCCGCGGAGGAGGAGGAGGAGGATAGGTTGGGGAGGTGTCCGCGCGCCGGCAGGTGTTATCTCTCCGCTCTCACTCCCTCTCCCATAGCAACAGCTGCGGGCGCGCGCGCTTATCCTCGCCCCTAGCAACCGGAGCATGTGGTGCGAGAGAGTGTGGGAGAGGGTAGGTGCAGTGCATCGCCGCTCCTTCTCTCGCCGTTCGCTCTCTCTCCTCCCTGCGCCTCTCTCCCGTCCGCTCGCACCTCACTCTCGACCGTTCGCTGACTGGGCGCCTCTCAAGGCGATGGCAGAAGTCGGTGTCGGCGCAAGAAATGCATTCGCATTTCCTCACGATTCCCTTCGGGGAGGTGGGGGGCATTTTTTGGTGGGAGGGGTGTAAGACATCCTCGGAAAGCTGGAGCATGACATCCTGGGTGGACAACTGCGGACGAAAGCCGAACATGGAGTCCGGATATAGGTCATGGTCATCCAGATAGGTTGGGAGGCGGGCCAGGATGACGTGCTCGAACAGCTTGCCGAGGCAAGAGGTGAGAGAGATGGGGCGGAGGTGCTCGAGGGAAATGGGTTTGCCAGGTTTGGGGATGAAAGAGACACGTGCATGGGTCCAGGAGGAGGGAAGAGTACCAGCCTGCCAATGTGTGTTGAGAAGGTCGGTAAGGGCTTCGAGGGAGGGGGTATCCAGGTTGCGGAGAGCCTTGTTAGTGATGCGGTCCACCCCCGGGGCCGAGGCTGTGCTTAGCTTGAATAGCGCAGCACGAACCTCGGCCAAAGAGATTTCGGCATCAATGTCGCTGTTGGGGGGAGCCGGAGTAAGCGGGAAGTGGAGTGTGGGGGGTCGGTGCAAAGGTAGCGGTCCCGGAGGGTCGCCAGAAACTCAGCATCGGTGAGTGAAGAGTGAAGTAGATGGGAGATATCCTTGCGCTGGGAAGGTTTGGTATGCGTGGGGTCAAGCAGCACCCTGAGAAGCGACCAAGTGTCGCGGAGGCCAAGGTTGCAGGCCATGCGGTCGCAGGTCTGACCCCACTGTTGTCGTAGAAGAGAGGAGCATTGCTCCTCCATGTCCGACGCAAGCCGGGCCAAACGGAGGCGCAGGCGGCGATTGTGTTTCTGGGCCTGCCATCGGCGGTGCACAGCGTGATAGGCCTCCCAAAGGTGCAGCAGACGGCTAACTGCCGTAGTGGAGTGTGGCGCTGCAGGGAGTGTGGATGTAGCGGTGCGGGCATCCGCCAAAATGGTCTCAGTCCAGGCAGAGAGGTCCGTGATAGGAGAAGAAGAGGAAGTAGAGAGAGACGAATGGGGCGGAAGCGGTCCCACTCCACTACCTGGGCAAGACGAGTAGAGGAGCGAGCAAGGGAGGGGGAATGGGAAAGTGGTGCAGAGAACGTAGTGATCGCTACCGAGGGAGATCCCCGTATTAGACCAGGATGAGTCGGCTACATTTCTGGCGAGGGCAAAGGTCCGGATTGGTGTCTCGTTGGACACTGGATCCGATTCTGGTAGGGCGAGTGAAGTCGTTAAGAATCGAAAGACGTTCCTTGTGGATGAAGTTCCAGAGTGAGTGGCCCTTGCAGGTGTTCTGGGGGTAGCCCCAGCTGCTATGGGGGGCGTTCAAGTCGCCTAGAATTACTAGGGCGTTGCGGCCAGCGCAGGAAAGCGCTTTGCGTAGGACGAGGAGTAGAGGGGCTGAAGGGGGCTTTGGGAGGGCTGTACACATTGTGGACAAAAAAGGCTTGCCTCAGAGCGACGGCGGGGAAGGATTTCAAGGAGGAGATGGGCACAGTCCGAAACGTCCAGCTGGTGCAGCACGGCAGTAAGGTTACGGTGCACCAACGTCGCAACGTTTGGGTGGGCCTCAGAACACGGATGAAAGGCGGTGTAGTGACGAAGTTTTACGGGACTTAGTGGTTCCTGAAGTGCCAGCACAGAGGGAGTAGTGTCGGGGGGGATGTTCTGGAGGTGGAGCTTAAGGGAGCTCCGTTTGGCGCGGAACCCTCGACAGTCCACTGCCAGAGATTAAGGTGCGGGTAGTGCCTGGCCATGATGAATGGCAGGGAGACCGGGCGTAGTTGGTGTAGGTGCCGGGGTGAGCGAAGCGGGGAACGAGAAATGCGCGAGGGTGGCCTCAGTCGCGCTCTGACGGGTCTCTAAGGCAGCTACCCTTGCGTCTAAGGCGGTAAGGTGGGATTCGATGGCGGCCACGCGCGTGTCGATAGCGGCGACGCGCTCTTCAAGTCGTGTGAAGCGGGTCATGACGCGCTGTTCGAACGACTCCAAGAAGCAGGATGTTTCGCGAACGACGTCACGCTCGTGTGGGGCGATGGCGTCGGAGGAGGGTGATCGGCGTTTGTGCGGGGGTCGACGGGTAGGGGAGGAGGCGCGCGATGATGCACCCGAGGGTGCCGTGTTCATGGACTCCTCAGCTGGCGCAGGTGGAGACGGCGTTTGTGTAGGTGTAGGAGCTGGGGAAGGAGGAGGAGCGGGAGATGACAGACGTGACAGCGCGGCCTGCAGCTGACGCGTCAGCTCTTGAATTTGGAGCTGCTGGGCAGCAATAGTGGCCTCGAGAGCCGTGATTTTGGGGTCCGACGTGTGAGGCTACGTTATCGAGCTTACCGGTGGTGTGGCCGTGGTGGTGTTAGTGGTGGCGGGGGGCGGCTGACGCCTCGGACCGGGGCAGGGGCGGGAAAGAGACGGAGCGGTGGTGGCTGGAAGACCGGGCACCGTGGGACGTAGATCGGCGGCGTGGGCGGGAAGGCCGGGAGCTCTTGAGGATGGGCCCGGTGGGTGGTGGTGCGGGAGGCTGGGGCTTAGAGTTGGACGGGGGTGACGGCCAGTCCGGTTGAATCGGAGTTTTCAGGGGCGCGAGCCCGTGACGTGGTCTTCTTTGCACAGGATACAGCATGGGACGCAGGTCGGGGGCTCAACTGTCTCGTGGGTCTGGCCGCAGTGGTAGCAGAGGGCGGACTTGGGCTTGGTGCAGACGTCCGCGCGATGGCCAGGAGTCCAGCAGTTCGTGCAGGCCTCGGCTTTCGGACGGAACGGCTGGCAGCGGTAGACTCCGCAATTGAAGACGATCGAGGAGGGAAGGGCGGTAGTGCCGACGAAGGTGATGAGTGAGGATGGATTTGGAGCGCCCCATCCGGCGCGCATCGGCGATGGCGTAGGGGGTGTTGACATTCATGGATTGGAGATATTGGATGATCTCGTCCTGTGTTTGGGAGTCCACGGCGTTGTAGATGATGCCGCGGAGGGCGTTGTCTGGTGCCGCCATGTAGGCACGTAAGGGGGTAAGATATGGTACCCAGGCGGAGTTCCGATACACGGAGGTAGAGACGTGCGCGTGACTCAGATGGGGTGCTGACAGTAAGTGAGTTGTTGTACGGATTGATTCGTACACGGTCAACGGTGCGGGCGGTGGCGTAGTCGATGGTGGCGAGACTGGAGAGGGTTTGGAGCAGGACGCCGTTAGTTGTAGTGCGGAGGTCAAGTCCTCCTCCTGGTCTGAAGACTATTTTGAAGTCCTCCGCTGGGAGTCGAGGGAGGGGAGCGTGACGACGAAGAGTGGTAGCACTGGGGGTGGTGTTCGGCAGTGCAGTAGTCTTCTGCGGCGGGGTCGAGGGAGGCGGCGTCGAGGTGATGGGCTGGTGGGCCGCGGCTGAACGGTGTGCTTTCACGGCACGGATCCAGCGTGAGTCGGCTTCAAGATCAGCTGGGGTGATGGATTCGCCTTCGACTTGATATTCCATGTCGGCGGCTTGAAGATTTGCTAACACTTTCGGTGAAGGCGGCGAAACGCGAGCGGCGTCAGCCGCGGTTGTGGCTCAGAACGCCGCTGCGCGTTGCGCAGGGGCGCGTAGTCGAGCGTCGCACGATAGCCTCAGCGCATCGGCGGCGTGGCAGAGCACAAAAATGGTTCAGAATGGCTGAAAACGGGGTTAATTGGCCTCCGAAGGTGTCAAACGGATCCGCTCACCTTCACGGATGCACTGGGGAGGAAGTTTCACGAAGAAAGGGCGAAGAGTTGCGGCGAAACGGGCCAGAATAGTACGGAGCCCATGCGAGGCACGTCCGTACAGCGTTCCGCGGATCTTCTCTTGTCTCTACTGAAAACACGCCGACTGCGACGGACGCGTAGCAGGTGCTAATCATGGAAACCACAGTCATGATGAATAACCTTTACTGTTCCAAGAGGGCGACACCACCCCGCTGACGAGGAGCACTGTGATGAAAGCGGTAGATATAAAAGGCGCGTTCGTAAAGCAGTCAGAGTCTGTGGCCGTGGCGCAATGGATAGCGTGCTCGGCTTCTGTTGTTGCGGACCGAGAGGTCATACGTTCGATGCCCGTTGACGGAACCTTTTTTCTTTGCCATCTGATCGTGTACATTGTTTGAACGTCAATTCCGTGACGGAAATACGTCACTGAATTCTTGGTGGGCCCCGGCATAAAACACTTTCGTGTTAAAATAATAAAAAAAATCAATCATTTTACCATTTTTTATTTTTTGAACGAAGATTTGTGAAAAATATTTTGCATGTAAAATGGTGAAATCTCTTCTGGTTATTACATGTGCCCAGGGTATCCTTGTGAACCAAAACAATAATTTTAGGCATAGCCATTCTCTAGTTAAAAATTTGGATGTCGGATGACTAGAATTTTAGGGCTGTTTTCTTCAAGCAAAATGTTCGTAAAAATACAGTTCTGGTGGCAACAATATTCTTTTGCTTCACAAAGGGCGCACGTTATTCAGAAAGAAGTCACAAAAGTTTCAACTTGGTAGCTGGAGTGGTTACAGAGAAAATGTTCCTTTTCTGACGAAAAGTAGTGTTTGGAGAAAACGCCAGGTAAAGTTCGAGTCGCCGCGGTGCAGTCACGGGATCAGGCGCGTTTGGGGACATTTTTAAGTGCTTTCCGCTGCGCGTACAAACGCGCCACTTCGTGGAAGCACTTGTCAGTAATGCTGGAATGTCGTGCTGTGAAAATTGAAAAATCTCATTTTCTGTCGATTTTGCCCTCCATCCCCCATTAAGGCTAACCAGCTAATTAAGCTTCCTTTTTTTACCTCAGAGTACATCTTTTTGTTCTTTATCCTTGAATTTATTACGTATGTTTGTCATATCCTGCTGTTATACGGTTCATCGTTGTTCTGTTTCATTTATGGACTGCATCTTCTCCTTCATTTGTCGAATATTTTTAGACACATTTGTTCTCTTATTTTGTTGTGAAACCACGCAATGTTTATAGGCTAAGTTGTGCGGGGGAAAATTCTAGTTTTTATGTAGATGGTAGCTCCTCAGAGTGTCCGTGTATGGCCGCGTACGCGGGAGGCTCCCCGACGTGCTGTGCTCGGAAGCAGCTTTGCAGCTGCTATGCCGCTTGTCACGTGATCATAGAGGGTGGTCGCGAGCTTTGGGCTGGGAGGAGCCTACGCGCCGCGACGTCGCTACAAGCGCCTCAGTATGTCCACGGCGCCTACCGCTGTTTACAAACATGAAATAAGTCTATCGACCGCTTTCACAGGACGAGGAAAGTGATCTGGCTATTAGCGTTTTCCTTATTTCTGGTGCGTGCAAGCGGCTCGGAGTGCCCGTGGCCATGCAAAGGCTAGTGTTCGCGCATTTGCGCAAGCCAGTGTGTGGCGAGACTAGAGACTGATTCACCTGTTAAGCCACATGGCGGTGACCACGAAATAATCATCTATACTCCAGTTACTATAACTACTCCCACGTGAGCTTATTCCTTCATTGTTGATGTCATCGAGTTCCACCCGCCATAGCTGTTTACGCCACTCGTCGCAGGCCAGGCCGTAATGTTCACGAACATCGCGGTTGTTTCAGACTGTTCGGTTAAGAATACGTGCATGGCTGGGACGAGTAAAGAAGTTTATTCTAGGTCGAACACCAGCACCACTGATAACGCTGGAAGGTTGGAAAACGCTAAAAACATAATTGAGTTGTGGGTACCCACTACCCACAACTCAACGCATTTCAAAGATTTCCAGATTACCGGGGGGCCGACGTTTATCGCCGCTACCAGCGTGCAACGTGTACTTCTTGCACGTTGACTTTTCACTTCCTGGACCCGAATTCGCCCAACAAAGAGTTTTCTATCCAGCACCCCAACTGCCACCTTCTTCATCGTTACTACCGCGTGACACTACTAAGGAAGGCAATTGATGTCCTGACGAGTGCAAGTCTTATTCTGGAAACATTTGCTCCAACAAAAAAAAAAAAAAAAAAAAAAAAAAAAAAAAAAAAAAAAAAAAAAAACGCCAGGCTTGCGCGCAAAGTGCAGAACAGTCCCAGCGAAAGCAGGAAAAGCACCATTTCTAGAACTCGTTGCACACTCTATAGGGGCTACTAATACAAGTAGGCTTGCAAGGTATCCACTACTCCATTAATTGATTCGGTGGCTCAAGACGATGAAGAGTTATGGCTGAGCCCTTTGTAATGCGTTGGAAGCATTCAGCCGACCCACTCGTAATGCAATTCATATTGTGTGACGCCTGCTTACACAATTGGCATTCTGTGACGCCTGGGTGTTATTTTACTCTTGTACCACGTTATATTGCGCATGTTAACGTGATTCCTTGCCGACATAAAGCTTGTAGGTATAGGGCTTTTGTGCACAAGAGTTTCAACCCCCGGCATGGCTTAGTAGTAGAATAATGGTCTGGCACGGAGCGGACCCAGTTTCGAACCGCGTTCTATCCTGGATATGTTTTCTTATTTCGTTTCTTTTTCTTATTTTGTACGGTAGCTATTACAGACACCGGCGGCGGCTGCTGCGGCGGACAACTACGGCACCCGTGTTGTGATCTCATAACAGCTTTCGCTGTAAAATCTCTGTTCTAGTCTTCCTGATCGGGCTATGCATACTCCCTTTCACTGACAGCTCCTTGGGCGTTGCCATAATTCTCTCTGGGTTACGCTAAACAGGTGTGACACCTCCCCTCCCCTCACATGCACTGCCGAGGTCGTGACGTCAGCTTCTGTACTCACTTGCGCGGCCCAGTATGTTCGCGTTGTTTCTCCTCTGAAAAGGTATGTATCTGAGTCAGATTTTCTGGTATTTAGGACACTTATCGAAAAATAACGATTATTGTTTGTAATCAACGAATTGTGCTGTCTGAGTCTGACGTGCGGGGTTACTTTTCTTTCTTCTTTGGTTGCAGATGTTATCATGAAAAGGGACATTGTCCTTGTCGGGCACGACTGGGGAGGAATGATTGCCTTTTGTTTTGCCACAATGCATGAAAAGTTAATAGAAGGTCTCATTATCATCAACGGAATGCATCCAATGGCCTTCTATAAGCAGTTTTACCAAAGTGAGGAGCAAATAAAGAAAAGCTGGTAAGTATTGCACCTGCTACGCAACTAATCTAATACAGGTAATCCTCACCTTAGATGGTTAAACAAAGACTAAATGGACAAAGCGGCCGTATTTAATCACGCTAGTTCTGATGAAGCCCGCAATAGAGCATGCGCATCAATATTTTCCCTTCCAAATAGAGACAGCTTGATGAAAATAATATTGGTGTCACAAACGAAGTAGGAGGTAGTGCTACGTTCTAATGCGCCTAATGTCAGCTACGTTCAGTTGTCACAGGACTGAACACGGCAGAATTTAAAAAAATAATTTGACGCGTTTTTCTCAACTTTCGCAGGCTTGCATGTGGACGAGAGCTTGCAGGCTGTAACCTAATGGACACGGCAGGAAAGAGATTGTCTAATAAAATAACCACTTGCGTATCACGATTCAATGCACTTAGCTTGTGTAACAGCAAGGAGTAATAACGTTTACCTAAAGCCGTGGAAAAATGTTAAAATATACAATCAAGAAAATTACACCATCTCCCACTAAAGGGAACCATGAGGGGATGCGAAGCAGCATTGGGGGGTGCACACCAAGTTTCTGTTTACGTTCACTCGGCCGTTGAAGCCAAGCGTCGGCGTCGAGCTACCCCTTCCGATAAAGAGAGACAACGCGAGTCTGCTGCGAGGGTAGCGAGGCTTTCGAGACAACTCCAGCGAGCGGGAATCAACGGAGCGACCGCACGATCCAAGTGACACTTCCTCGACCGAGCGCACGCGCTTATATGAAATGCGGGAGGGAGAGGAGGGAGTGGGTTTACAGGCTGCAGCGCGGGGGGAGGAGAGGAGAGAAGGCGACCGAACGCCTGCGTAAACCCCCGCGTAAAGGAGGAGAGCGCGGCTGCAGCGCGGGGAAGGAGGAGAGAAGGCGACTGAACACCTGCGTAAAGGAGGAGGGTGGGAGAGAGAGTAGGCGCATGCGCAGTGGAGCGCGGACGCCACCGGATCAAGCCCGCTCATAAGATGTTTTGCATCTAATAAAGCCGGAGTAAACTAAGGTGACAAGATGACTTTCACTAGAGAGGAATTTGAGAAAACCATTTTGTGACGAAGAGGAAATGTAGTTATCTTTATGTAGATGAAAAGATGTGTATGAATGATATGTTCAAGAATTTTTTACGTGGAACTCACGTAAGTGAAATCGGCCGAACACTGAAGGGGTTATCTCTTTGTCCTGATTTGAAAATCGGCACGATTTTACCTATTTGCCACCCGTCGGGCAAAGAACTGCCGCTGCCGAGATTGCGGCCGCCTACGATTTAGATACAACGGACACATGGCATCTATTCTTCCTCGGCTGCATTCGTGTAGGACCACGGTGACATGCGGCGCTATCGCTGTATGCCACCGACGTCCTGCGCGACGACTGGCTGAGGAAGCAGCGGCTGTGATCAAGCTCAGCTGGCGCGCACAGCAGCTAAGCCCAGAAGGAGACACCGAGTGCGCGCAACTTTTCCGAGAGACAAGGTCCATGCACATTGCTGCATTGTATTACGCTACTTGGACCGAAATTTCCATGCCAAGCCCAGCGTGATTAAATGGGAGACGTGACTACTGAGGTCTAAGTGCCATCATGTCATACGACAGAGGGCACAGGCAGGCTTTCAAGACGCTGGTTTGGCGCTGCTGGTAAGACGCACGGTTTCTGAGCGTAGCGTCATAGGTTCACAATTTGCTACCTAGTATATCCCTCTTAATTTCAAATTTATTCAGTTTCCCCGTACACTGACCCTCTTTAGGGCGACTTCCGAGGCGAAGTTGGAACATAAGTGAGACCTTGCACTCACATGGTTTCGTTTGTGGGACAGACAGACAACGAACTTTAATGGATCCTGAGGAGTTACTGAGAGGACCCGCTAACGGGGGGGCTGTTGTAACTGCTGGCCGCGCCCACGTAGAGGACAGAACGCCATGAAGCTCCGCCCTTTCCTGGGCCCTCTAGATAGCCTAGTCTTGCTTTCGGAGTACCGTGCTTCTGATGGCCTCCTCCCATTCGGCTTCGTCGGCGAGAAGATTGTTAGGCAACGCGAGACATCACCAGAGCATGTTAGCAACAGAACAAAAGCTTCCACTGCAGTCGGGGCAACCAGGGTCAACGTCCGAGTATACTTTACTGTGGAAACCCCGCGACGGGACAGACCCCATCCGCAAGATTCTCAGAGTAGAGGACTGATTTCTGCTGAGCTTCGGGTGAGGAAGAGGATAGACTCTGCTGCCAAGTGGGTAATGTTTAGCGGTTTCATTGAATGTTAAAAGTGGGTAATTCTGCACAGTCCCTTCCTGCACCTCCGGAGCATCGAGACCGTCGCGGCGCGTGAGTTCTCGCGCACAATCGTGGGCCAGCTCGTTGAGGTTTGGGAACCCCTCGAGAACATTCTTCCCCATGTATGCGGGGAACCAATTGATAAAATGAGAACCAGTACAAGCCCTCTTCTCTAGAATGGAGGCTGCCTCTCGAGCGAGGTTGCCCGATTTGAAAGCTCTGACTGCCTCCCTTGAGTCGGCGTAAATGTAGGGACGCTCTGGGTCTGACAAGGCCAGCGCAACCACGACTTGCTCGGCTATACCTGGGGTGGCCGTCCGTACCGAGGCAGAAAGACGAAGACGTGGAACAGAAAGCATAGTACGAGCGCTGTTTCACAACTGAAAGATTAGGTCACAATCCCCCCTCACCCCCCCTCCCCCCCGCCAAAAAAGGAAATCTTTTTCTTAGTGAGTGCTATCGATGCAGCGCTTATGTATTGCTCACCCCATAGGTCACTTGCTGCTGCCTCGATTATTTCCACAAAATGTAACGATGATGTATTTTCGAGAAATAGCTAGATGATCCGTCGTGTAGGGCTGTTTCTTGTGACGTTCCTCGATGAAAGCCTTCGGGAAGTGCTCGCGTTGAGTCTGCCAGTTCCAATATAGCAATAATAATAATAATAATAATAATAATAATAATAATAATAATAATAATAATAATGTTAAGGCGTTTATTTGCCGGTACTCAGAGATACTGGGTAATGGCGACAGCCACGGCCAGGCACGAACTCTCAGCGCGAGCGGCGTCCTTTTTGCAGATGCCCCACTAGAAGGCTCTCGAGAGTGCAACCCATTTCTAGGTTCCAATGCATCGCTACAATTACCCCGGGGACGAAAAGGGAGCCGCCGGGCGACCTAAGAGCTTGTCACTATGAGCGGGTCATAGTAGGCCTTCAGGCGCTCCACGTTGACAATGTCGCGCCCTCGACGGCGCATGTCCGAAGATTGTTCGATGGGTTCGATCAGGTAGTTGACCGGAGATGTGCGCTCGATGACACGGTAGGGGCCTTCGTATTTCGGCAGTAGTTTTGAAGAGAGGCCAGCTGCGGAGGTAGGGACCGAGAGCCATACGAGCGCTCCAGGGAGGAACGTGGGCTCAGAATTGGCGGAACCATCACGAATACTCTTCTGCCGCTCTTGTTCATTCGTCGTGAAGGTCCTTGGCGAGCTCGCGACACTTTTCAGCAAGCCTCGCTGTGTCAGAAATAGGGGCACACTCAGATGGGTCCGGCGTGTACGGGAGTATCGTGTCGATGGTGTGCGACGGGTGCCGTCCGTATAGTAAGAAGAAGGGTGAAAAACCAGTAGTGCTCTGAGGGGCGGTATTGTAAGCGTAGGTGACGAAGGGCAGTATAGCATCCCAATTCGTGTGGTCGGCGGCGACGTACATCGAAGCATGTCGCCGAGGGTGCGGTTAAAGCATTCGGTGAGGCCATTTGTCTGCGGGTGGTGAAGTGGAGAGTGCTGTGCTCCCATTCGATGCCTGTGGAGCTTCGATCTCGTACCCAGCACCTCCACCAATTTGTTAAGGCGTTTATTTGCCGGTACTCAGAGATACTGCGTAATGGCGACAGCCACGGCCAGGCACGAACTCTCAGCGCGAGCGGCGTCCTTTTTGCAGATGACCCATCTAGAAGGCTCTCGAGAGTGCAACCCATTTCTAGGTTCCAGGGCATCGCTACAATAATAATAATAATCATAATAGTAATAATAATGATAATAATAATAATAATAATAAAATATTAATATTAATAATAATAATAATAATGTGATGCAAAACCGCATCTTGAAAGTATGCATGAGGAAAGCTCTCGAATAGTAAAGGGACAAATATGAAGGGCACATATTTCCATTACATGGATTAGTAAAATAGAATAACCACGTAATAGACACTTTAATTATGGCAACCTCATGACTTCTGATTGAGCCAGCGAACCAGTGAAAATAAACGGCCCATACATTTTATACAAAGCAAGATAATTAATTTGAAACCAGAATAAATCTATATCTACTATTTGCATTATTTACAACAGGATGAACATTATGTGATGTACCAGAACCTCCTTCAAGTGTAGTACCAAATTCAAGAAGGTAATAAGAAAAGCAACGATTTTATTGAAAATAGTATAATATTGCACAACGAAAAACAAGAACAGAGTAACTATGTGTGTCAGGCAACTACAATAAAAACATTCTTCAGGAAGGAGCACCAGGTAAAACAGCAATATTTGATTTAGTTGGAACTTGCAATGGGTACCGAGGAATTCTTTGTCAGTTGCTTTAAGAGGCACCGTGGTTAGTACTCAAGCAGCCTGGGCTTTTTCACACCATTAGCTTTTTATTCCTATGGCAAAAAGACACTTGCGCTTCATAGATAGTCAGATGTGCAATATTCTCATAAAGTAAAGCAAATGCTTGTTAGCGAAATGGATCCAAAAAGCGCTGAATTTTCATGCAGGTTTATAGAGCCATTTAAGCACGACGATATTCCTGAGAAGTACATCATAATGAAGGACTTCGAGCTCTTCAATAAGATGCACAAAGGGTTCACCCCGGAGGAGGAAGAGGCCCACAAGTATATGTTCTCCAAGAACGGTATGTATCAGTGCAATGTAGCGCTCACCATATAAAAGAATTCGCGATGGACTGTTGATGGTGCTGGTATTTGCCCCTACAGTTTCTAAGACTCCTAGTGAAGTAATATGCGATGAACTTTTCAAGCACATACGCTTTATTTTGTTGTGAAAGCTTGTTGTCGAGGCCGCTTAATTAGGCACGACAAGGGCACTCGCATTGACGCGATTTCGCTCTTAAAATCTATAATTTCATATTGAACAATCTCAGAGTGAAAACATATGGCAAGCGAAACCAAACCTGGCGTCATATGCAAAAAATGCTTCTCTGTAAATGTACAGCTTTAGTGCAACTCAGTATGAGCATGAAGGAAAGTGACATAAGAAAGCAAAGAAGACAAGCGACAGCATGAGCGGTAATTATTAGCGCTCATCCTGTCACCTGTCTCTCGTTCCTTGCTTGTGTCCATTTCTTTTATTCTCATACTGAGTAAAATCTATAGAAGATTATGATGCACCGACTTGCCCAATCAGCAGTACTTCTCAAATTATCTATGAAGCGCAGGAGATTCTCCGTTTTCGGCTGTTAAAAATACAACAACAAAGTAAATGGTTGCCAGTGATTGTACTTGCACCGCCACAATTACGTGATAAATTCATGGCATAAAGGGAGGTCTGATATCTTATTTTGGATTTATATAAGGTTTATTCGATCCGAAGAGCAACCGTTTATAAAAGGTCAGACAAGACGGAGTCTAAGCTTTCTTTCTTTATCTCCTCGTTAGACTTGATCTCGCCACGGTTGACAACTTCGAAAGACGACAACGACGTCCCTTGAATTCGCCAGCCGAGAGTGAAAGGGGAGCAATTAGCAACTTCGCAAATGCTTGCGCCACGTTTTCAGACTGAACGGCGCTGACAATATCTGCGTCACTCGAGGAATGAGCTTTGAGCAGATCCGCGATGTCTTTAATGTGCAATCTTGTGAACCGCAATAAATATTTCGAGCCGCAGACTGCAGGATAGGGTAGTGCAACAAAAATTTCTCCAAGCGGATTTGTGTCTAAGCATAACTGCCTTTAAAACAAACCCGACCAATGGAGGCACTAAAGAGAGTAACATTCAGCTGTATTTATATGGGCGCTGTGCCGTGATAATTATTGTCGCATTTGTTGTCGCCCTAGCAACAAAACTTACTTACAAAGCGTAGCTATCGGCGGTCTATTCTAAGAGCCTTAGCCTAATTTTGATCACCCCGTGCACGCTCGAACGTTTAACGCTTAAGCGATACTTCTAAAGATATGAATGTGTAGTAAATATATTTGCAGCTAGTAATCAGTATACTTGAATATGAACAGCGCATTTGATTATTGCCAAGATTTTTGAACATAACTATAAGTTCTTGACATTTTACCACAAATCTCCAAAGTGGGCGATTTGGCGACGAAGCATCTGGAATGACCTTCAGTAGAAGTACAGGTTTTTGCGATAGAAACAAATTCTTGATATGAAATATATATAGAGTGATGGCTCAAATAAGCTTTGTAAAGTTGCTATCCATTTCAGTGAAGGACATCAATGGTTAAATTTGATTATTGTTGGATAATCACATGCGAAAACCAATTCGTAGCTGCTACATCGACTATGCTAACGGCTGGCTGTTGCAATGGTACCACACAAGAATCTTAAAGGGGTGCTAATGCATGATATTGCAGGTATTGCAGGATATCTTATTTCCCAACCATCTAACTATACCGTTCCCTTTTGTAGGCTCCCTGACTGCAGCACTGAACTATTACCGCGCCTTTCTGCACGACAAAGACCAACTGAGGAGACTGCCTTACCGCAAGATCAATGTCACCACAATTATCCTTTGGGCCGAGAAAGACGAGTTTCTCACGAAGCCCATTGCTAAGTACAATCAAGAGTGGCTCAAAACTTCTAAGATAGTGTACTACACGAAGGCCGGGCATTGGGTGCTACGGGAGTGCCCGGATGAGGTGAACGAGCACATCAGTAACTTCGCAATGGACGAATGGCAGGATGTAGTAGTGGAGGAGAGAAGTCTAAGAAGTCTAAGGAGGCAATCCTAGGGCACAAAAGTCAAAGGGCGATACGTGTGCAGTGTTTATGGAAGGAGTCAAGAAGCGAAGACGGCCTTCGTATGGCTTCCTTCCTATATTCGGATTCATTCCTGAATTCTCGTAGATATGAAGCCTTTTTTGTGACCACTTTCGCCTGATTCATCCCTTTCATTTACTGAAATAAAGCCGTTTAAAAATTTTTTATTGGGTTTGTTCTTCAACACAGCAGCGAGGACACATGATTCACGTAAACGGATCCACGAAATCCCAATGATACGTCGACAAAAAAGTATTCATTGCGAAAAATACAGACATTGTGCGTTGGGATATAAACGTTGAACAAACTGGAACTCTTAAAAGAAATACTGAGGATGTTTCTTTTTGATCCTGTTTGTGAGAAAGCTACATGGACTTCTACAAATATAATTCGTTGTCTACTCTTCTTGTTATGAATAAACTACATTATGTGATTGCCACTAGTGTATTGAAAAGCGAATTTGATGCTTGTAACAGCGGAGCTGTTTGAGGCCGACCGTTAGATCATGCGGAGTGAACGGAAAACTGTCATCAGCATGAATTGGCACGCTCTTTCTTCGTCCTCTTCTTTGTCTGCTTCGCTCCCAGAACACGCGCGCCGATTTGTCCTACATGGGATGCAATAGCCCTGATGGGTGAGAGAACGAGTACAAAAAGAGGTAGAAGAACAGAGATAGAAAAAGAGAGA
>JALIZH010031941.1:0-14543 GCA_030522465.1 Rhipicephalus appendiculatus
ATATTTTGGCTAACTTGATCTTTGTTCTTCGTGCTAAATTACTTAAGAAGTATTTTTAATGATAGCTTGGTTCCAAATGCACAAGTGCTCTCTTTGCTTTCCTTCGTGTGCATCCCACACATTTCCTATGTAGCCTCTGTATAGTGTTGTGTAGCCTCTGTAAAATGCGTCTTTTGTAACCTGCTCCTAAACTCCTTTTCTACTTTATTCTGACTTTTTAACTCTCTGGGTTATTGCTACCATTTAAATATCTCCCCCATTCCATGTGAGTTTACTGTTATGTCAAGGTGATGCAAAGGGCAAAGGTAAAATAATCTGGAGCGGGCCTAGAGTATACAGTAAGAAAAAATTCTGCTTACGGTTTAACAAAACAGCGAAATTCAGTTTGCATTATAATAATGCAAAGTATATGAAAAGTCTTAAACATGTTAGGATGGGGATGTGAAAAACAGTACCAAGTGCTCAGTTTTTTTTTTCATGAGCGTGCCCACGAGCCCTTTTATGCTATTTTCCGTAGACAATGAATTTTCTATTGTCTGACCTTAACGCCTTAGTTAAGGATACATCATGATGTATTTTCATCGCTTTGGGCGTGCATAGACATTTGATGCTTCATTTATAGACCCATAATAGCAAATTTTCAAATGTATCGAAGTATCTTAAGATACAATTGGGGGAGTATCGTATCGGATACATTCATTCCGGAAGTATCTTGTATCTGTATCTCCAATACTTCTCACCCGAGCATCTTGTATCGTATCGCGATACAATTTCAAAGTATCTTTGCCCAGCCCTGCTTGCGACTGACTCAGTGCTATTGCCACGTAACATTTTAACGCGATAGCGTTAAAGAGCTCGTTTCGCAGAATTCCGGCGTCGGCGGCGGTGTAGGCGGTGGCGTCGTTGGCTGTGAGCAAAAAATCATCATCTTTTACGTGACCCTAAAAAATCGAGAAAGATGCAAATAAAATAAATAATAAACATTTCTGGGTCCAAGTGAGGATCCAACCCAGGCCGTCTGCGTGGCAAGCAGGTGTTCTACCACACAGCCACACTTCGGCTTGGGATTACATTGAAAATAACTTCCTCTGCTTGGAAATGCAGTAAAAATAACTTTCATGCTCTACAAAGCATGAAAGTCCTGTATACAGGCGTCACAATACAACATGTAATATCGCAGTACTATTGCGTGGTAGAAGCGTACATTGTCATCGGGCTACAGAAGATGTGAATATCAGAACGACATCATGTTTCAAAGCCGTCCACCCATTACAAAAGGCACACACTTTACTGCGCGTATTCCCTTAAAGGAGCACTGACACAAAATTTTTGCACCTTGTTTTTTTTGTTGCAATAGGTAGCTTACGACCCACTTATCACGGCTGGAAACCCTGTTTGCGCGAGTGCGCGACGGTTATTTATTTACAGACGTTTTTAGAGCGCCCAGTCGCAGTTTCGGTTTTAAAGAGCACCGAGCTAGTCAGGAGCAGTTCCGGTAGCAAGATAAACGCAGCTGGCCACGTGACCACGCAGAACTGTGACGTAGGCAGCGCGCGCGAGAGCGGGCGCCGCCTACGTCAGGCACGGAGGAAGAAATCGCAGGTAGCGCAAGGGCACAACCAACAACCAGCCAACACAAAATCGTGACGTAGTTTGTTTACATTGCTACCGCGTTGATGTCGGCGTCGCGAGGGGCTCGCATCTCGCTCAGTCGTGCGGCATGCACTTTGAAATTGATTTTAAATATGTTCTAGGCTATATTTGCCCTTGATATTTCGTAGGCGTTGTCTATGTCTCCACATACATCTATTTCACTCATTATCTCGCCTTCGAAATTTTGTGTCAGTGCTCCTTTAAGACCTCGTAGTGGGTGCAGAGCAAGTTCGAGAACATTTCCCGCATTTCCCGCGCATAATTGCGCGTGGTTTAAAGCATGCTGCCCGTTACATAGTATTGCCACGCGCGTTTCTTTTACTGTATTCGGTTTCCGCCCACAAAGACTATGCGCAGTACTCGGCGCAGACCGCGCCTTATTGTTCCAGAAGCTTCTCGCTTGTAGTAGATCGTACTGTTAAGATTGCACGCAAGATGTTAACACTCAAGATTATTCCAGAGCTTGCGCGACGACTAGTGGTAAGGCGAGAATGTTCGACGCGTGAGTTATAAAAGCCGGCGCGTTCCAACGTTGTTCAGTTGATCGACGGCCGACGCTCTGTTCGCCGCTATCAGTGCCAGTGTGCATTACTGTAACCTGACTTTACGTTTTCACGACCACAAGTTCGGCCAAGTAAAGTGTTCGCCTTGAAGACATCGACTGCTCCCCTTTCGTCAACGTCACGACCACGTGACATCTGGTGGAGGTGCTGCTTCGTTCATGTACCGGACGCCCCGTCAAGCCGTGAATCCAGCCCAAGTCGGAAAGAACACATCGACGACAACCCCGAGCAGCGAGCAAGCCGCCGGCAACAACGTCTACCGCCAGAATACGGGCCACTACCTGACAAGACCCGGCAAACCAAGTCCCTGACCTCGACCCCGGCGACAATGACGGCCCTTGTGCCACCTGCACCGATTGTGCTCCGGCAACTGAAGGAGCCACCAACTTTCCGCGGTTCATCACTGGAAGACCCGGAAACCTGGCTTGAGACATACGAGCGTGTCGCCGCCTTTAACAACTGGAGCACCGACGACAAGCAGCGACACGTTTACTTCTACCTGGAAGACTCGGCAAGAACCTGGTATGAAAATCGAGAATCATGCCTTCAAACCTGGGATAATTTCCGCAGCGCATTCCTGCAGACGTTCACGAGCGTCGTTCGCAAGGAAAGAGCTGCTTCTTTGCTCGAGACCCGGGTTCAGCTACCAAACGAAAGCGTCACCATCTTCACGGAAGAGATGACTCGACTATTCCGCCTTGCCGACGCTGCGATGGCCGAAGACAAAAAACTTCACCTGCTCATGCGGGGCGTTAAACAAGAACTGTTCGCAGGACTTGTCCGCAACCCGCCCACAACGGTCGCCGAATTCCTCACCGAAGCTACAACTATAGAAAAGGCGCTTGAGATGAGGACAAGGCAGTACAACCGCCGCTCACCGACAATGGACTACGCCGAAGTTCAAGCCCACAGCACCGACGACCTGCGCGAGACCATCCGAGCAGTCGTGCGTGAAGAGCTGCGTAAGATGTTTCCGGAATAGCAGCCTCAAGTAGACTCGATCGCAGATATCGTCCGAGCAGAAATCCAACAATCGACGGGCATTTCCGAGTCAGCGCACCCCCAGCCGCAGGCTATGAGCTACGCTGCTGCTGTCCGTCGCCCTGTTCCTCCTCCCCGCCCTCGTCAAGACACCCCTCCGCCACAGTTCCGTCGCCAGGCGCCACCTTCGCCGCCACCACAGACGCCATACCGCCCACCAGCCGGCCAGCGATACACGCAGAGGAAGACCGACATTTGGCGCGCCCCTGACCACCGCCCACTCTGCTACCACTGCGGAGAAGCTGGCCACACCTACCGCCGCTGCCAGTACCGCCAGATGGGACTTCGAGGTTTCGCAATCGACGCACCGCGTCGACAGCGGGGTGAACGGCCACGCGACATCGCCGACTACCTTGCAGGAGCACAGTGGACACCCCGACGACCTTCCCGATTGCCTTCGCCAGGCCGCTACATCTCACCGCATCGCAGTCAGTATGCCGGCCCTGCTCGGGGCCGATCTCCGAGCCCTTACCCGGAAAACCTAAGGGCAGCAACCGATGGAGGTGCGGTTGCTGAACGACGAAATGCCGAATATCCTCCGCCGACGATGACGACGCCTCAACGAAGTCTTAAGAACGCGCCGCAAGCCGAACGGCGCCTGGATGACGAAACTTCGCGACCGGAAGAACAGACGACGCAACGCCGAAGCAGTGGAACAAACCGTCGTAGCCGCGACCCGACGCCTCGACCCAACCGCAACGCCAGGCGACGAACTAGCAACCTCGACGTTCTCATCGACGGCCACAGCGTCACAGCTCTCGTCAACACCGGGGCCGACTATTCCGTCGTCAGTGGGCCGTTCGCCGCGAAGTGGAAGAAAGTCAAGACTGCGTGGGAAGGCCCCGAAATTCGCACCGCTGGAGGCCATTTAATAACGCCCGCTGGGGTCTGCTCAGCAAGAGTTACCATCAATAATCGGACTTATCCTACGAGCTTTGTAATCCTACAACACTGCTCCAGGGACGTGATACTCGGGATGGACTTCCTAAGCCAACACGGCGCCGTCATCGACCTCAGGTCAGAGTCAATAACACTAACCTCAGAAGACGCCCTGCTGCCCCACACGACGCCAGCGACCCATGCTTTAAACGTCATAGAAGAGCAGGTCACCGTTCCACCTTTCTCCAGCGTCATCATTTCCGTCGGCACACAGGAACCCACAGACTTCGAAGGCGTCATCGAGGGTGATCAGCACCTGCTGGTGAACCGCCAGATTTGCGTCGCAAGAGGCATCGCCGAGTTGCATGAGGGCAAAGCAAAGGTACTGCTGACAAACTTCAGCCACGAATATAGGCACCTTAACATTGGTACGACGGTCGCCTACATCGAGAAGTTCGTGGACACCAGCAATGCTTTCGCCCTCTCCGATGCTACCGAACCTGCTTCGATGAATCGGCATCCCCACACAGATTTCAACATCAACCCGAGCCTCCCGAAGCACAAGCAAGACCAGCTCAAAAGTCTGCTCTTGCAATTCAAGGATTGCTTCTCGTCGTCGTCAAGAATTCGACAGACCCCAATCGCGAACCCACACAGATTTCAACATCAACCCGAGCCTCCCGAGCACAAGCAAGACCAGCTCAAAAGTCTGCTCTTGCAATTCAAGGATTGCTTCTCGTCGTCGTCAAGAATTCGACAGACCCCAATCGCGAAACACCGCATCATAGCAGAGGAAAATGCGAGGCCACTCCGCCAGAGCCCGTACCGAGTTTTAACGCGAGAACGCGAGGCCGTAAAGCAACAAGTCGGCGAAATGCTACGCGACGACATCATCCAGCCTTGCATGAGTCCTTGGGCGTCACCCGTGGTGTTAGTGAAGAAGCAGGACGGAACCCTGCGTTTCTGCGTCGATTATCGCCGCCTGAACAAGATCACGAAAAAGGACGTGTATCCTCTGCCACGTATAGACGACACCCTGGATCGACTCCACAGTGCGCAGTACTTTTCGTCGATGGACCTCAAGACCGGCTATTGGCAAATCGAGGTCGACGAGAGAGACTCAAAGAAGACTGCCTTTATCACACCAGACGGCCTCTTCGAGTTCAAAGTCATGCCCTTCGGTCTTTGCTCGGCACCTGCGACGTTCCAACGTGTTATGGACACTGTACTGGCCGGCTTGAAGTGGCAGACCTGCCTTGTGTACTTGGACGACGTCGTTGTGTTTTCATCAAACTTCGACGAACATCTCCGGCGCCTTCAAGTTGTACTTTAGCAATCAAGGCCTCCGGACTCACCCCTGAAGCCGGAAAAGTGCCGCTTTGCATACGAGGAACTTCTGTTCTTGGGTCACGTCATCAGCAAGCCTGGAGTTCGCCCCGAACCACGTAAAACAGCTGCCATCGCTGCCTTCCCGCCGCCCACCGACAAGAAAGCCGTACGCCGATTTCTAGGCTTGTGCGCCTATTATAGACGCTTCGTCAAGGAATTTTCACTTATCGCCTACTAACTCAGCTCACGAAAAATGACGTGGAATTGAAGTGGGGAGCGGCGCAAGTTGAAGCATTTCAAGAATTGAAACGAAGCCTGCAGATGCCTCCAATACTTGCGCATTTCGACAAACATGCCGACACGGAAATTCACACCGACGGAAGCAGCGTAGGACTCGGCGCCGTTCTTGTCCAGAGAACTGCCGGTGTGGAAAGGGTTATCAGTTATACTAGCCGGTCGCTATCCAAGGCAGAGGCCAACTATTCCACAACAGAAAAGGAGTGCCTTGCCATCATCTGGGCAACGTCAAAGTTTCGCCCCTATCTCTACGGCAGGCCCTTCAAAGTTGTGAGCAACCACCACGCCTTGTGTTGGCTAGCTAACCTGAAGGACCCTTCAGGTCGTCTCGCAAGATGGAGGCTGAGACTTCAAGAATTTGACGTTACCGTCGTTTACAAGTCCGGACAAAAACACTCTGACGCCGACTGCTTGTCTCGCGCCCCCGTCGACCCGCCGCCGCCGGATGGCCAGGAGGATGACTTCGTCATGGCAACCATAAGTGCCGATGACTTCGCCGAGCGACAGCGAGCCGACCCGGAACTCAGAGGCCTTGTGGAGTACCTCGAAGGCAAGACCACCATTTTTCCAAAGGCATTCAAGCGAGGACTCGCGTCGTTTTTCTTGCGAAACGGCGTTCTCATAATGAAGAATTTCTCGCCACTTCGAGCAAACTACCTCCTCGTAGTGCCTTCAGCATTGCGCCCAGAAATCCTGCAGGCTCTACACGAAGACCCGACGGCTGGACACCTCGGACTTTCCCGCATGCTCGCCAGAGTACAGCAAAAGTGCTACTGGCCGCGCCTTGCCGCCGACGTCGCTCGCTACGTAAGGACGTGCAGAGACTGTCAGCGACGGAAGACTCCACCAACAAAACCAGCAGGCTTCCTTCAGCCGATCGAGCCTCCCCAGCGACCGTTCCAGCAGATCGGGATGGACCTCCTGGGGCCGTTCCAACGTCGACTTGCGGAAATAAATGGATCGTCGTAGCCACCGACTACCTCACCCGCTACGCCGAAACAAAAGCCCTGCCCAAACGCAGTGGCGCCGAGGTAGCCAAGTTCGTTCAGAACATCCTCCTTCGACACGGCGCCCCAGAGGTTCTTATCACCGACAGAGGTACGGCGTTTACGGCTGACCTAACCCAGGCGATCTTGGGATACAGCCACACAAGCAACCGCCGGACCACCGCGTACCACCCACAGACCAACGGCCTGACCGAGCGTCTAAATAAGACCATATCGCCGACATGCTGGCCATGTACGTCGACGTCGAGCACAAGACGTGGGATTCCATCCTTCCGTACGTGACCTTCGCATACAACACGGCCGTGCAAGAAACGACGCAGATGACACCATACAAGTTGGTCTACGGACGGAGCCCGGCAACGACGCTCGACGCCATGTTACCAAACGTGACCGACGAGGAAAACATCGACGTGACCGCCTACCTACAGCGCGCTGAAGAAGCACGACAGCTCGCCCGCCTGCGGATCAAGAATCAGCAGACGACTGACAGCCGCCGCTACAATCTTCTACGACGGTTCGTGGAATACCAGCCCGGCGACCGCGTTTGGGTGTGGACGTCGATACGACGACGTGGACTTAGTGAAAAGCTTCTGCGACGATACTTCGGACCGTATAGGGTGCTTCGACGTCTCGGCACACTCGACTACGAGGTTGTCCCCGACGGCATTTCGAACTCTCAACGGCGCCGTGCGCGACCTGAAGTCGTCCATGTCGTGCACCTCAAGCCGTCTTACGCGCGCTAGTGAACCTGAGGACTCTACTTCTTTTTTTTTCTTTCATTGAACTTTCTTGCTTGTGCGTATTGTTTATTGAACTTTCTTGATTTATTGTCTTTATTGTTGCATGTATTTTTACCATGTGTTCTGTTCTAAGCATCGGGACGATGCCTTTTCAGAGGGGGGGCATTGCCACGCGCGTTTCTTTTATTGTATTCGGTTTCCGCCCACAAAGACTATCAGCAGTACTCCGCGCAGACCGCGCCTTATTGTTCCAGAAGCTTCTCGCTTGTAGTAGGTCGTACTGTTAAGATTGCACGCAAGTTGTTAACACTCAAGATTATTCCGGAGCTTGCGCGACGACTAGTGATAAGGCGAGTATGTTCGACACGTGAGTTATAAAAGCCGGCGCGTTCCAACGTTGTTCAGTTGATCGACGGCCGACGCTCTGTTCGCCGCTATCAGTGCCAGTGTGCATTACTGTAACCTGACTTTCCGTTTTCACGGCCACAAGTTCGGCCAAATAAAGTGTTCGCCTTGAAGACATCGACTGCTCCCTTCGTCAACGTCACGACCACGTGACAGTATGCACTAAGTGATTGAAGTACGCACAAGGGAGAGAGAGAGAGAAAATGACTTTATCTGATTATCCGGCGGACGACTATCCTAGCCCCCGCGAGGGAAGGTTCATCGCGATGCGGCCGCACATCACCTCGGCGTGACGTCCTCTACTCGGCGAGCACTAGGGACAGGATATCGCTATCGCGTTCAGCTCTCAAAGGCGAAGCTTAAGGGTCCCCCCAATTTTTATAGGGTGTTTTTTAACAAATACAGATCTTTTATAAAAATCCTATGACAGTAATGCTCCTGTCGTTTTTGCACACGAAATCCACGTGTAGTTAGAAATACTTTCCCGCTGTTAAAGGGGTGGTGCCACCAAATTTGTGGCTTGCGCGTTCTTCGCTGCAAGCGTTTCTTATAGCTCTAGGAAGCATGATACACGCACCAAGATTCACGTATTCTCGCAAAATAATTTAATATCGCCTTATTTATGCGGACAACTTTCGGTTTCGGTTTCTGGGCACCAAGTTGGGCAGTGACGTAGCAGTGTAGTAGGCTTGGTCACGTGACCATACAAGGCTCGCGCGAAGATGCGCAGCACTTAGCCAGGAAGCGATCGAAACTCGGAAAGTGACGTAGCAACCGATGCTTTGCCGGTACGTACGTTCTGGAGGTAACGGAGGTCCCGAGGACACCCACGTCACTACAGATATGGTGCGACGTCACTACAACTTTCGTTGTCGTTCCCATAGACCTACGTCAGTTTTGATGCGCTAGCGATGGGCATCGATCGGGAGAATGAGCATTTAGGTACACTTTGGAAGTGAATTAAAATATATTCTAAACGTTTGCTGCGTCCGACCCTTCGTGTGGAGTGTCCTTGCATACAGAGGAAACCCACAACATGCTTGTTATAGCCTAAAAATTTGATGTCACCACCCCTTTAACATGGCACTATTGCGACTAATTAACAAAAGCTCGGTAATTATCTCTTTAATTATTCACTTGAGGGTAAGTGTTTATAGTACAAAAGGGTTAGTGCATGCCAATTTGTGCCACACATATATTTTAGAAATCGCAAAACTTGCGCGTAGTTCGAGATGTTCATCATCGAACTTGACGGGTGAAATCGAAACTCATCGCGCGCGCTGCGCGCCAAGAGCGGCGGAACACATGCATGACACGTGACAGGGAAGTGACGAAATTTGAATGAAGCGCGCCAAAGCGGAATCTGGTCAGACAAATCGGCAAGCATTCTGAAGTACTCTAGCAGACAGCTTAATGTTTGCGTGCGATGGGTGGTGCATATCTGTTTCTTTCTTAAACTATAAAGAGGCGCGAAAAACTGTTTCGGCTGTTTGACACCTGACAGAGCCGCGGCACCCGTTTGCTTGGGAGCGGCTTCACTGCAAGGTTCATGAAACAACAGTACTGACGAAGTGGAATGCCAAATAATCGAGAAATGCAAATAGAAACAAAAAAAGAGATTATACAATATAGTATCGATCAGGGGTCTCAAACACGCGGCCGGCGGGCCGCATGCGGCCCGCGAGTGTCTCTATTGCGGCCCGCGGCCCGCACATGACTGTCTTCGCTCCACAATTTAAAAAATTTTCCAAATAGGTTTGTTCGTGAGCTACACAGGTCTAAAGCATTGTTTTAGCGACGCACCCCATGTGGTCACAGTGTCTTGAAGCGCAACCGGTAAACAAAAACTATGTTTCAGAATCGGCATGCAGCTTTTAGTGGTTTTGGAGATCGGTATGGATATGCTGATAGAATCCTGGCACCAAATCTCCTTCATAAATGAGCCGTATATGTTATATGGGAAAGGTGTTCCTTTAGGTGGCTACGTTTGCTGACAATTTGTTCGAAATTCCTCCCCCCTGCCTTGCCTTCTTCACTGCTCCCCCCCCGGCCAATGCTGGACCAAATTGTGTGACTGCGGCCCGCTGGCTGAAGTGAGTTTGAGACCCCTGGTATAGATAATATTCACATTGTATACACACAGGCATGGCTACAAAAAAAAAAAAAAAAAAAAAAAAAAAAAAAAAAAGCAGTATCTACATGTTTACATACATGGCACGCAAAGCGGTGTTTGACGAAGTGAAGAGATCAAAACTATTCGGCACATACGAATTTAACAGGCAAGGAAAAGTGAATAGCCGACGATCGATGATGAATATCTCGAACGTGCAACTCTTGCGATTTCTAAAAAAATAGGTATGCTATAAATTGGCACGCACTACAACTTTGTAATAATATAAACCTTTGTCAAGTCAGTAAATAAAAAGTTGATTAGAAAACACTGCAAATTATATATATATATATATATATATATATATATATATCTATATATATATATATATATATATATATAATGAAATGCTAACATAGGACCCGGAAGTAACAGTTCAAAAAAATATATCAAGCACGTAGGAAAAATTCATTCTGGAAAGGACTGACGTTTCGGCCGCGGGACCGACCTTCGTCGGTGTGATGCACAGATGCGACAGCAACGCAATATAAGACGGCCAATGATTTAGCGTAGCACTATTATTGGCTGACAAGCGATTGTTAAAAGCACGTGGGGAAACAGTATACTCGTGATAGGACAAGGAAACGGGAATATACGCATGCGCATTTGCGGGCGAAAACGGAGTGCAAAAGTAAAGCCACAATACATATGTGTCACCGAAACAAACAGCAATAATACGTGATAGGTTCAACTGAGAACAGATTATCGATCAACATAAGCGCGTGCGCAACATCTCGTCATAATGCGAGGGAAAATGAAATGAAATAGGGAACTAATCTATCTGCGTAAAAAGTGTCGCGGTAATAATAACGGGGAAAGTCAAGGGTGACTAAGCGGGTAGAAAGGAAAGCTTGCGAGCACTTTCATTCATACCACAAGTAACGCCCTTAAATTTATAGATTAAATACGATTCTCGTAGCTCTCTTTCGTGGTGCGAACGGAAACCAGATTGAAGGATAGTAGCTGTAATATTATCAAATGAGTGGCCCGGAATGCGCAACTGTTTTGATAGCGGAAAGTTCGGAAGAGTGGCAGCATGACACTTATGGTTGTTAAATCGGCATCTGAAGGGCGTGTCGGTTTGTCCAATGTACTGTAAATCGCAGACGGAACATTCGAGCAAATATCTACAGTTGTAGGTGTCACACGTGAAATTACCTTTAATCTTATAGAAGAATTCGGAAGCAGTGGTTTTAGCAATATCTGAAGTCTTTATATGCGCGCAAACCTTGCATCGCGGCTTCTTGTCAAGTCGACAACCGACATTGTCGGGAACACTTGTCTTAGATGAAGTTAGGATGTCATGCAGATTACGAGACCGTCTGAAGACTACACGAGGTGGCACTGGAAAGATTGATTTAAGATTAGCACTCTGCGCTAGTATGTTGAAATGTTTTTTTAAGAATTGAAGAAACGTTTGGCACCGATCCTGAGTGTGTTGGGACCAGATTACTTTGTGCCTGAACTGACGGTTGCTTCTTAGCGCGGAACAAATCCTTGCGATTGAGTGCATCGGCTCTTCTAACGGCATCCTCAACGATGAGGGGTGGGTATTCCTGTTGGATTAAAGCTTCGCGGAGTTGTTTACAGTTTTCACGAAAATCTGACTGCTCCGAGCAAATTGTCTTGAAGCGGAGCGCCTGGCTATACGGTCTACTGGTTTTCCAATGTTTTACATGCGAACTTTTAAAGTGAAGATAACGGTGCCTGTCTGTAGGTTTCCTGTAAAGTTTAGTGGTTAGTTTGTTGTCAGATATGGAGACTGTGACGTCCAGAAAAATTAATGGTAGAACGAGAGTATTCATGGCAAAACGAAATAGATTAGTGAACAGTGTTGAAATCACCTATGAAGGATAAAAGTTCATTTTCACCATGGGGCCAGATGAGAAAAAATGTCATCTATAAATCGTTTATAATAAAGCGGCTTTAACACGCGATTTCTAATCAGGTCATTTTCCAGAACCGACATGAAAAGACTAGCGTAATTAGGTCCAATGCGAGTGCCCATTGATGTTCCACTTACTTGAAGATAATGAAAGCCGTTAAATTCAAAATTATTAAGCTGTAAGATTAATTTCAATAAGGTAGCTAATGTATCACTTCCAATGGCTTTTCATCAGACGATCATTCGTACGCATGAACTACTGCCTGGATGCCATCGCTATGTGGTATATTGGTATACAGTGAAACCACATCTCAAGTCACGAGCAGGGAATTATCTGGTATAACGAGGTCATCAATGTCCAACAAAAAAAATGGCTGGTGTCTTTGAGGTAGGACGAGAATTTACATGGAAGACTACTGATTATTACATCAACGTAGCGTGAAAGTTGCTCCGTTACATAGCGGCTACTTAGCGGCTCGTGTTGCACCAAGGGGACTTAGTCTTTCTGTAAAAGCAGCCACGGGTCATATGTCCGTTAAAAATATGGGTGAATGGCACGAAATCCTTACAAAGGCCTCTTTGGATCTTACCCTTATTGTTCAGAACCATTACCAGCATGCCTTAAAAGACTCTCGAAACACGGAACGACATCTGTACGCGAGTAGTGACCTCAGTGTGGATGAAATTGCCGAATTGGGAAGATATAAAATGAAGTAGTTAAGTGAGATTTATGAGAAAAAATGTGAAAAGTCTCCGTGATGGCGTGGACCGCTCGTTGTTTCCAAAGCAGGTAATAACGGCGGTTCCGACAAACTCGTTTCCTGAGTTAGAGGATAGCACGCCGCCGTCCACCAACGTAGTAAACCTTTCGCATGTTAGCTTAAATAGGGACGAACTCCGCGTCTTGTCACGGGGCCTCACGTTCTGTCCTGCAACAGGTGGTTGTGATGAGTTCTAATTGGCTATGGATTTAGAGAATTTTTCACGTAACATGCGCCTACAAGAATATTTCCATAACCGTCCGTCCACTAGCGACACGCAGCCAGTTATGTTCAGCAACAACCTTTGGACACCTCCAGTGCAACGTGACAAATACCTAGACATGTATATTGAAGCCGTCCAACGCGATGTCCTTAAAGCCTACGAACAGCAAAAGTAGTTTAAAGCTGATATTTCATCCGAGGAAAGGAAAGCCATTGCGTCACTGGCAAAGCCAGCCGACAAAGGTGGTGCCGTTGTAATTATGAGCAAAACAGATTATATAAGCGGAGCCCATAGACAGCTTAACAATCCGATTTTTAGGGGCGAAGCTCCTCTTAGTCCTAACCTTGTCAGGCGTAACGCGTAACCCCCAGTATCGCCTGCCATCTCGGAGGCCATGATAAGAGATGACCATTTCTCGTCTCATTTCCTAGATGGCGTTACTCTGCCGCTACTCTCCGAATTGCCGCTACTCTCCGATTGGTCGCTGCGCGCGCTTGCCTGAGTGCGCGGCGATCGAGTGCCTCTCAGTCTCCTGGATCGTCGCCGTACGTGTCGAATCGTTGGTGCGGCATGGACGAAGCGAAGCAGCGGGCGCGGAGGGCCGCCGCTTCTCGGGCTCGCCTTTCGGGGTCCGCTGCTCTCGCTGCTCGGAGTGCACGTTGGCGCCGCTAGCTGTGCACTTTTCCGACCACAAGTGCGTAATATATAAAGGTAACTTGAAATCTCAATAAAAGATTTCTTCACCGTACTTCACGTGTTTGCATGATGATTTTATCGGGCGAACTTCTCGGAGGGTTAACGGCATCAACCATAACCTCTCAAGCTTCGCCCACCTCACCATCATTCACCTCGTGGATATGCTCTGATTTTTTTTATAAGCACCTAGACTATGATCCCACAGAAGAGTTTAAAGCAGTCGTACAAGATACTGTCAATAATCTCGTAAAATCAAATCAATTAGGCGATAAGGCAGTACGCTCTCTCGTCCCGCTCAGTCCCGTCCCTGGCAGGTTCTATTTGCTGCCCAAAATACATAAAGAAAACTGTCCTGGTCGCCCCATTGTTTCGGGCATTGGCACCGTTACGGAGCAACTTTCCCGCTACGTTGATGTAATAATCAGTAGTCTTCCATGTAAATTCTCGTCCTACCTCAAAGACACCAGCCATTTTTTTGTTGGACATTGATGACCTCGTTATACCAGATAATTCCCTGCTCGTGACTTTAGATGTGGTTTCACTGTATACCATATACCCTATACCGATGGCATCCAGGCAGTAGTTCATGCGTACGAGGGATCGTCTGATGAAAAACCCATTGGAAGTGATACATTAGCTACCTTATTGAAATTAATCTTACAGCTTAATAATTTTGAATTTAACGGCTCTCATTATCTTCAAGTAAGTGGAACATCAATGGGCACACGCATTGGACCTAATTACGCTAGTCTTTTCATGTCGGTTCTGGAAAATGACCTGATTAGAAATCGCGTGTTAAAGCCGCTTTATTATAAACGATTTATAGATGACATTTTTCTCATCTGGCCCCATGGTGAAAAAGAACTTTTATCCTTCATAGGTGATTTCAACACT
>JALIZH010031942.1:0-31766 GCA_030522465.1 Rhipicephalus appendiculatus
TTTAACAGCCAGATAGAACCGTCGAACTCACTATTGAGGTAGTTCAGTGTAACGTCCCAGCAGACCTGAAACATGTTCTGTGTGAATACAGGTGATACGCATCGGAGAGACGGTCTCTGAAGGCGGCGTTACACCTTCAACGGGACTCGTACTTAGAACTGCGGCATATTCTGGGCCCATGGCAAAGCAGCATCTGCGCGTTACGCGCCACGAAAGCGCTGTTGACTTTCTTGCGGACCACGAGCCCGAACGAAACTTTGTAAACAGTGTAGTCTATGTTCGTGTGCGTGTAGCTGTATGTGTTATGTAGTTATAAGTCTACACATCGTAAACATCACCCAGCACCTGAAGTATCGCGTCAGGGGAATAGCCAGGCTAGCGTCTTCAGTTCTTCATTAAAACTTTTCTCTCTTTCTTTCTCTGAAAGAATTGATTCTCTCTCGATCGCTGGCTTGTCGGTGATTACCCGTTTCTGATCTGGTAATATGATCTTTTATCGGGGTAACTTGTCATTTCACGTTGCCAAATTTCATTGCTGCCTGTATAAGAACGCATGACCGTCGTTGTTGCCTGTAACAACAAAAGTATTGGGCTGCTAAGCACGTGGATGAAGGTCCAATGCCCGGCATGGAGGAAGGAAACAAGAGGTAACATTGAACATTTAGAAAGAAAGAAAAGAAGGAAAGAAAGAAAGGAAGAAAGAAAGAAAGAAAGGAAGAAAGAAAGAAAGAAAGAAAGAAAGAAAGAAAGAAAGAAAGAAAGAAAGAAAGAAAGAAAGAAAGAAAGAAAGAAAGAAAGAAAGAAAGAAAGAAAGAAAGAAAGAAAGAAAGAAAGAAAGAAAGAAAGAAAGAACATCCGGCACGCAGAAGCAAAGCTCCGCTTGCCCCCAATTTCTCATTAGGGCAAGAGCTACTGAATCTTATATTTCACCCGGCGGTGAATGCAAAAAGCATATATTAAAAGCGGGCACGTCGTTAAACAATGTTCTACATTTCCAACTACGTGCATGACGAACGGGAAAGGGCACGAAAATGATAATAAGAAAGCAAGTAAACATGTTTGATAGTGCAATAAAAGACGTAGCTAGGTTAGTTGGTCTGTGATTAACTGCTAGAATTGCAGCGGCTACGCCACATTTATAGTAGCAGTGTTGAAAAGATATAGAGAATGTGATGAAATGGTAGAGTGGGGCATGTTGAAGCAAATCCAAGAACCCAAAAGGCGGAAGCGACAGTCCATCTGATACCCCGGTCACACTGGCGCAGGTTCGGTCCCCTGCCGGTGGTAAGTAATCTTTTCGTCCACACTTCTTTTTTCACATTTACATTACAGTTACGTCTAATAACATCCCCCTATACCAGGGGTCTCAAACACGCGGCCCGCGGGCCGCGTGTTTGGTATAGGGGTCTCAAACACCCCCGCGTGTTTGAGACCCCTGGACCGCATGCGGCCCGCGGGCCGCATGCGGCCCGCACTTGCACGTGACTGTCTTCGCCCCACATCTTTTTTTACATTTTCATGATAAGCATGTGCGTGAGCTACACAGTCATGACTGGTCTAAAGCATTGTTTTCGTGAGGCACCTCATGTGGTAACCATGTGTTGAAGCGTAACCGTGAAACAAAAACAGTATTTCAGAATAGGCGTCCGGATTTTACTCATTTTAGAGATCAGTATCGACATGTTGTTGGATATAATGCTGGCCCCAAATCTTCTTCAGAAATGACCCCTATTTGAGATATGAAAAGGCTTCCTTTTCAATGGTAGGGTTTGCTGACAAAGTGTACGATTTAACACCCCCCCCCCCTCCCTTTTAACAAATTTCCGGATCCGGCCCTCGCGGTCCTAAATTCTGTGACTGCGGCCCGCCGCCTGAGATGAGTTTGAGACCCCTGCCCTATATTTTCCTTGGCATCATTATCTATTAGTTCTCATTAATATTGTGTTTAACAAAGTAAACGAGCCCTTAAACTTGTAATTCCTTCCTTCATTCATAGCGAGGGGTCTCGTTCTGGCAGACTTGATGCCTTTAGGTAGTATGCAAGGGATTATTAGTCGGCTGCCAGCTCTTAGTAAGATCACGTGCTACGTGACGCCAACAGGCAAAAAGAGTGTTCCACACTCGCTGTAATGGCAACAGGCGGCGCTGACTGACGCTCCCCATTTTAAATACACTGTAGCGAAGCTTTGGAACTGTACAGTGGGTCGTCCTCTCCAGCGCCTTCTAGTGGGTCGCCCTCTTCGAAGAGAAAGAGCAGCTCGCGCTGAGAGTCCGTGCCTGGCCTTGGCTGTCGCTGACGCATTATCGCTGAGTGCCGACAAATAAACACCTCAACAAATTGGTGGAGAGTGCTGTGCTCCCATTCCATGCCTGTGGAGCTTCGATCTCGTACCCTGCAATCTACCATGCCCCAAGACGCTTCTCAGCAAACGCATCCCCCCGTGCCGCCCCCTTGTCCCGGTGTCCCACGCATCCGCGATCCACCCATCTTCACTGGCGCCGATGGCACCGACGTGGAGGACTGGCTCGCACTTTACGAGCGCGTGAGCGTCCCCAACAAATGGGACGACGACGGCAAGTTGACCAACTTGGTGTTCTACCTTGCGGGAGTAGCAAGTTAGTGGTATAACAACCACGCGTCCGATTTTGCTACTTGGTCCAATTTCAAGACCGCCGTCATCAACGTTTTTGGCCGCCCTGCCGTTCGTAAGCTGCAAGCCGAACAGCGCTTACGCGAACGTGCTCAGAAGGCCGGTGAGTCATTCACCAGTTATATCGAAGATGTCCTCGACCTGTGCAAGAAAGCCCACGAAACCATGTCTGAGTCTGACAAGATCCGACACGTCATGAAAGGTATTGACGACGATGCCTTCCCCATGCTGCTAGCCAAAAACCCTGTCACAGTGGCCGAGGTCATAACGCTGTGCCAGAGCTACGAGGAGCTCCGCCGGCAGCGTTCGATGACCCGTCGCTCCCCTTCACGAGATGCGGAGCTTGCTGGCTTGGTGGCCACCTCTGACCAGGCGGCGTTGCTGCCAGAGCTCAAGTCGTTCATCCGTGAGGAAATCGCACGGCAGTTCTCTCTCCTGGCCTTTGCCCACCCGCCGACCGTTCAACAATCGGCGACCACCCTTCTTCCTCCCCTCCGCCGAGCGATTGAGCAAGAAATTTCGGAGGTCATGCCAGCGTACCACCAACAACCACCGGCTCCTAAGCCCCATAGTTACGCCCAAGTTGACGCCAGACCGCCTCAAGTACTTCCGGCGGCCGCACCTCTGACTTACGCCGAAGCCGCCGCTCGACCTCCATCCACCGAAGCGGGTGTGCCGGCTACGTATGCTGACGTCGTCCCTAGGCCTCGACTTCAGCCCACCGTCCAGTCATTCCAGCCGCCGTTCCGTCCGTCAGGTCTTGCGACATGGGCGCGACCTACCCCGGCGAACCGATGGAGCACACCCGACAACCGGCCCATCTGCTTTGCATGCGATTACGCCGGTCACGTGGCACGTTATTGCTTTCGCGTGCAGCCGCCTCCTGTCACGTCACCTGTCGCTGGCCAACTGAGCCGTCCGTTTCACGACTCACCACCGTCTATGCCACCGACGTCTCGCCCAGCTCTATCTCCTCGCAGGGTCCACATCTCCACGACGCCGATCCCTGCCTCCCATGCGGCCAAGTTCGGCCGCTCAAGAGCAGGAAAACTAGTCGTCGCAGTCCACGAGGCAAGGGCTGCGACGCTATCGAACTGTGAAAGCCCTCAGAGAAATCCATCGAATGTCATTGACATGTTTGTGGACGGTGTTCGCGCCTCTGCCCTTATCGATACTGGAGCTGCCGTATCCGTTATGGACGCAGAACTTTGCCGCTTACTCCGAAAAGTGACGAAGCCACTTTCTGGGATGTCCCTCCGTACCGCTAGTTCGCAAAGTATTCATCCTACAGCAGTGTGCACTGCTCGCGTCGTCATTCAGGAAGTTCTGTATGTCGTCGAGTTCATCATCATTACGGCATGCTCTCACGACGTCATCCTGGGATGGGATTTTCTCTCCCGCCACGACGCCGTCATTCATTGTGCCTCCGCCGAAATTGAACTCTCACCGTTCTCACATTTGACGCCGGTAGACAGTCCCTCGGCACTGAACAAGATGCTCGTCAAAGACGATACGACAGTGCCTCCAAGCTCGTCAACGGCTGTGTCGGTCTACTGCACCGGCCTCTCCGACACAATTGCACTACTTTCGTTATCTGACCATGGTTGCAGTAGGAAAGGGTTGCTGGTACCTTTCGAGACCGTGCAAGTAACTCAGGGGAACACCGCTATTTTTGTGACCAACCCATTCCCGTACATGGTTACGTTGGTTCGAGGGGAATGTCTCGGCAGAGTGGAACCCGTCGACGAAGCACAAGTCCTGGACGTACCCGATGACTCGCACTGTCCCAGTTCTCGTACCATGAGTGCTATTTCCGCGTCTGATCCGTCACCTGCTGACGTATTTGGTCCCTCCATTGCTGATAACCTTACGTCGGTCCAGCGTTCCCAGCTTCTGGGCCTGCTGCAAGAATTTCGTTCTTCTTTCGATGTCAGGGCAAACTTCTCTTGGTCGCACGTCCGCTGTTACACATCGCATCGACACCGGCGCCCAGCCACCGTTGCGGCAACGTCCATATCGCGTGTCGCCTGCCGAACGTCGGGTAATTAATGAGCAAGTAGAAGACATGCTCCGACGCGACGTAATTCGGCCCTCGGACAGCCCATGGGCGTCTCCTGTGGTTCTCGTTGCGAAGAAGGATGGTTCTGTGCGGTTCTGTGTGGACTACCAACGCCTCAACAAGATCACTCGTAAGGACGTGTATACACTACCGCGAATAGACTATGCGATTGACAGCCTGCAAGGAGCAGAATTCTTTTCATCTCTCGATTAGCGCTCGGTGTACTGGCAAGTACCTATGGCTAAAGACGCTCGACCGAAGACCGCCTTTGTCACACCCGACGGTTTGTACGAATTCAACGTCATGCCGTTTGGGCTGTGCAACGCGCCCGCCACATTTGAGCGCATGACGGATACCGCTCTGCGCAACCTGAAGTGGCACACGTGCCTGTGCTACCTCGACGACGGCGTCGTTTTCGCTCAGGACTTTTCCACGCATCTTGAGCGCCTGCGGCATGTTTTGACGCGCTTGAGTGACGCCGGTCTGCAACTGAACCAAAGAAGTGCCGATTTGCAGCACGGCAACTGACAATACTCGGCTACGTCGTGTCCAAGGACGGAATTCTCCCTGATCCAGCCAAGCTTCGGGCCATGACCGAGTTCCCGAAGCCGACGTCCGTCAAGGAACTGCGCAGTTTCGTAGGACTGTGTTCCTACTTTCGGCGCTTCATTCGAAACTTCGCGACTATCATATGGCCGCTGACGAAGCTCCTCAGAAGTAACGGGCCTCTCCATTCGTGGTCGTCAAAGTGCGACGACGCTTTTGCAACGCTCCGTCGTTTGTTGACGTCGCCTCCCATACTACGCCACTACGACCCTACGGCCCCTACAGAGGTACATACGGACGCCAGTGGTGTTGGCCTCGGCGCTGTCCTTGCGCAGCGCAAACCAGGGGTCCCGGAATATGTCGTGGCGTATGCAAGCCGTACGCTTACAAAAGCCGAGACAAATTACACCGTCACGGAGAAAGAATGCCTGGCAATCATCTGGGCCCTTACGAAGTTCCGACCTTATTTGTATGGTCGCCCATTTGATGTCGTCACCGACCATCACGCACTGAGCTGGTTGTCGTCATTGAAGGATCCCTCAGGCCGTCTCGCCCGTTGGGCACTTCGCCTGCAAGACTACGACATCCGCGTGCTGTACCGCAACGGACGCCAGCATGCTGACGCCGACGCCCTGTCGCGTTCTCCCTTGCCTGACGACAATGCCCACAGCTCAGCGTCTCACCTTGACGTTTCTTCCATCGACCTTCATACCATCGCTACCGAACAGCGCAAGGATCAATGGATTGCCTCATTGATAGACTTGCTGACTGATCCATCGGCAACACCATCCACCCACGCGTTGCGTCGTCAAGCCCACCATTTCGCCGTTCGCGACGACCTCCTCCACCGACGAAATTACAACGGTGACGGCCGCCAGTGGCTACTAGTCATACCCCGCAGTATGCGCTCTGACATATGCGAGTCGTTCCACTCTGATTTGCAATGTACGCACGCCGGGGTATCGAAGACTTACCACCGCATTCGCCAACGGTACTTTTGGCGAGGGATGTACCGCTACGTGCAGAAATTCGTTCGCTCCTGCATAGATTGTCAGCGCCGCAAAACTTCCACGAACCTGTCGCCGGCAGGTCTGCAACCTCTACCTTGCCCTGACCGGCCGTTATGGCGCGTTGGTATCGATTTGTATGGGCCACATCCGCTAACGTCGGCTGGTAACCGCTGGGCCATCGTCGCTGTAGACCACCTCACGCGATACGCAGAAACCGCCGCCCTCCCCGCGGCTACAGCGCGCGATGTGGCCTCCCTTCCTGCTCCAACGATTCATGCTGCGTCACGGTCCATCCCAGGAACTGCTCAGTGATCGAGGCCGTGTCTTCCTGTCCGAAGTAGTCGAAGCCATTCTCAAAGAGTGCAACTTTGTTCACCGCAAAACTGCTGCTTACCACCCGCAGACGAATGGCCTCACCGAACGCTTCAACCATACGCTCGGTGACATGCTATCCATGTACGTCGCCGCCGATCACACAAATTGGGATGCCATTCTGCCGTTCGTCACCTACGCCTATAATACCGCCCCCTCAGAGCACTACTGGTTTTTCACCTTTCTTTTTATTATATGGAAGGCACCCGTCGCACACCATCGACACGATACTTCCATACAGGCCGGATCCATCTGAGTGTGCGCCTATTTCTGACACAGCCAGGCTTGCTGAAGAGTGCCGAGAGCTTGCCAAGACCTTTACTACAAATGATCAAGAGCGGCAGAAGAGCATTCGCGCTGACACCAGCACTTCTGCGCCCACGTTCCTCCATGGAGCGCTCGTATGGCTCTCGATCCCTACCGCTGCAACTGGCCTCTCTTCAAAACTACTGCCCAAATACGAAGGCCCCTACCGTGTCGTCGAATGCACTTCCCCCTGTAAACTACCTGATCGCACCCCACAGAAGTACCGAGAGATCTCCAGCGTCCACTGAGCTTACAACAAGGCGCAGTCAGTGTCTTGCTATTATGCGACTAAAGGACAAGAGTCAACGTGTAGAGGGTCTGCTAAAACCTCCAGTGTGGTAGCAGACCCTTCATGCGTTGTCTGCGGCCATCTCGATCATCTGGGTAAATAGAGGCTGTTGCCGCTTTTTCTGAGGGATGAAAATTCTGTAGTTATTCGCAGCTTGATCATTGATCTCGACCCCTTCGATGCCATTGTTACAGCTGCTGAAGAGGGTTGGCAATGGCACTACGATTTTTTTTTTCAGTTTCAGTGGATGGCCACCTGGTCACAGAGCATAGCGGCTACACTGTCGTCGCTCGGCAGCATAAGCAACTACGCTGTTCCCTTTGGCCTTTACGATACGAAACTTGTTTCCTAAATCAAAACAGAAGCTATATTCCCCACGTCCTTTTGGTTCCATGCTCTTTATCGTTGGCGGAGAGCATCCGTTCCTACAGTCGTCATTCCCCTCCTCCTCCTAAGTTTATATGTTCGGGTCAGAAGCGGCTATGAAAATATCAACGGGCTCTCGTATATTCACAACAACATCTATCGCAGCCTCTGAGTCTCAGATAACCGAAAAAACGGCATTCTTTCGAAGAAAATAGCTGGTTCGATCTCTTAGGCAACACACAACAATAGGCACGTGCATGCTCCCACAAAGTCCCATTGTACTATGCAAAGTACACCCACATTTGATTACACCTCAGAACCTTCTATCCATACGGACATTTTCGCAAGAAGCTGAGAAAACAATTGAGGACTGCCATAATACATCGAAAAGGTGTTGCGAGAAGCGTGTTGTTAAGCTTTCCATAAAGCGCTGGTGCTTCAATAAGTTGCATGGACCAAGATAACTTTGGTATTCGTTTGGCAAGGGCCTAGCGTACTCTCCGTTCTTGCATTAGACCAGCTTGCCCGTCGCTATGTCGAGCTCCCAATGCGCCTTCTAAAGTACAGTGTCATAACTTCCGACAAAATTCATGCAACTCTATGAACACTGAAACGTGTTGTTCTCTATTTTAGTTATTTAAATGTGCAAAATCTCAATTAAAGTCAACCATTAGTTCTTGCATGGGCCTCAAAGGGCTAAGGAATAATGTGTGACAGCTATAAGAAGCCCTTAAAATGAACAATACGTGCCAGCGGCGCGACTGCAGCCATTGCACAGCGTGTGCTGGGTATGTCGCTGGCGGTCATGGCTGCAAATTACCTGAGAGCGATGATAGCAGAGTAGGTTTTTCTTTTTTTGTTGTTGTCCGCAGTCACACCAGTATTCGTAAATATACGGTCCGTCCGCGCGTGTTTAATTATTCAACTAGGCGCGTTGTGACCCGCGACAGCGGTAGCCCCCTTCCAAATTTTAGTATGCTTTTTCGCATGACACCGAAGTACTGCGGTGAAAGTAACGGAAGAAGAGCTTTGACGCGATAGATCAAGGCCACAAGATTACAGACCCATGGTGCTATGTTATGATTTTGTAAGCGCGAAAGTGTTGGGGATGTCTTTTGGGAGATTTACGGCCGTGCTCGCACAAATACGACCTCAACAGTCGTGCATGTTGACGTTTTGAGGCCTGACTCCTTCGCCAAGACATTCCTCGCCTTCTTTCGGTCCTCGTCCACCTTTCATAGGATGTCTGATGAACGAGGCATGCACATGTAAACACGCTGCAACGACAGTAGCTCGCGTCGAAGCGTTAGAAAAAAAAAAAGCATGGCGTCAATGCCCTCTGTAACCGAAACGCGAAGGCACACGGAGGCATATTAGAGCCTCAAAGATTCGCGCACACAATCCCGGAGGCCGTGACGCGTCTCTGAAGGTTTATTCTGTCCGTAAGAAAAAAAATATTTTACTTACACCGTGATTCTGATGATTTCGCGGTGCGGCGCGCATGCCCGCTCTTGCGTTGCCGCGCTCGCACGTGCTTGGCGCGTCTTGCGCGACAGCGCGGACAGCACCTCTTCGTACCTGGGCGGCAGCGTACGTTCGTATCAAACGTCCTGGGGTGAAAATCGGTTCGTAACAACCGTACTCGATTACATAGAAGGCAAGGGGCCTTGGCCGGGACCTAAGAAAAATTCGTATCACCCCGAAATTCGTATGAGCTGTGTTCGTATCACCGAGGTTTCACTGTATTCCTAATAACGAAAACGATACTTAAAAATGCTATGAACAAAGAATCGGATAATAATTTATTTATTCTCGAGCCAGTGCTACCGAGTTTAGACACTCCGTCACCGTGAAGCGAGTTTGGCGAACGCACTCGCCGGCAAGTGCGCTTTGTAGCGGTTGTCACTAAGCGTTCCCGTGTGACAGTGGGCGAATCACGCCAGCAGCGAAGTACACTCAAAACTGCCCTTAAGTTGCCCCCTGTGGCCGGGGTATGAAATACGTAGCGCTGACTAGAGAGAGAGAGCGAGAAACAAGGAAAGGCAGGGAGGTTAACCAGACGCACATCCAATTAGCTACCCTGCACTGCGGAAAGGAATACAGGGGCGAAAAGAGACAGAAGAAAAAGAGAGCGATGGACAGAATCACGAGCACACTCTCGGAAGCAGATCCAGTCGACAGGCGGTCGCTCCGATTGGTTGGTTTCAGGTAGTTCAGAGGCGCTTTAGTTGCCTTGTGCGCCATCTAACCCCATGACAGAGATCCTAGAATCTTGTCTACAGCAAATGGTCAGGAGTCCAGTTGGTCCAAAAGCGTCCTTAGCGGGCTTCACTGAGCGCTATAGCGAGTGCAGCTGCACAGGACGTGTTCGATTACTTCTTCGGTTCTGCAGGAGTCGCGTGTAAAGGTGTCCGCCATACCGATTTGTGAACGCAACACCCGAGTAAAGGCTGCATAACAGTGTCCCACAGGAGCGGGAAATTCGCGATGGAAGCTCTGGCTTGAGCGAAGGATCAAGATATAGCTGACACTTTTGGAAGATGGTAGACGACGAAAAAGTGCGTGTAGGATTCCGAGCCAGGAAATCAAGTTGTCTTGCCGCATCAGTCATTGATACAGGGATCGGAACATGTGTTTAGTGCGCACAAACTGCAGATTGTGTTTCATTTAGCATGGCAGCTTATATGACACAAACACCCCTTGTTAGACAGCGCTGTCTTGTGATGCACGGCATCAGTCATGCACTTTGCAATGTTTCGTTCAATTCAGCAGGAGTCATCAAGTGACACGTACAGTGCGAATTGAAACACAGGATATTTTTAAAGAGGTGATACAGAGGACGGTTACGGAAAAATATCCTAATTCACAATATGTCGCTACCGATATCTACGTAATGCAGTATCACGTCGGCGATTTCTAGCGTTTTGCATCTTCTACGGGGCCCTCGAATACAATGAACCTCTTCCTTGTCTCCGGCGCGCTGCGTTCCCAACAGTCACTCGCATTCTCCACATTAAAAGGCTGAAAAACTTAGCATTTTCTTCTGTCATGTCATCCGAACAACAAGCTTTCGTCGTCTGAAGGCTACAAAGCGAGCAATGGATTTTTCGAGCGTTTCGGAAGGCTGAAGTGTCCACCGTGGTTTAGGATGGCCACGCTAAGCGTCCGGCCGCTGTAGCATCTGTAACTTCAGTGGTAATCTTCTTACAGGAGCCGCATTATGGTAATACTTATCCAGGATTTCGCCTTTTCAGACTTGACTGACTGCTTTTAGATGTGAAGCATCTTATGGCGAAGCTTAATCCGGTGGTGGTGTGCGGCGTGACCTCCCTTACTGCGCATGCGCAAACCCTTTAAAAAAATAAAAATAAAAAACCTCCTCTCCCCCCTCTCTCTCCTCTAGGCATCCCTCCCCGCGGCATCCACACCCTCACTGCGCATGCGCCGCCCCTCCTCTCTCCCCCTCCTATGCTCCCCCTCTCTCCTCTAGGCATCCCTGCCCACGCTCCCCACTGCGCATGCGCGTGCCCCCTCTCTCACCTCTCCTACGCTCCCCCCCTCTCTCCTCTAGGCATCCCTGCCCACAGCGTCCACACCCCACTGCGCATGCGCGTCCCCCCCCTCTCTCTCCTCTCCTACGCTCCCCCCCTCTCTCGCCACACGACGCAGACGCAGGCAGCGTCTGCTAGCGAGTTTCTTGGTTGAAAAAACCGACTGCTCGCGCTGCACAACCGTTCACTGTCCATCCCGTATATATGGCAATGGATCTTGACCTCCAATGTGGTGCCGGTGGGAGATTTCTCCTGTGCGTTGTTGAACGATAAAAATTCGCAGCGTGCGCGTTAACTAAAAGCGCACTGCGGGTCTCTGTGTCCAGTCGGAGTCTTCTGTCTCTCATTGCCCATTAGCAGCGATTGGCATGTTCCAGCAGGAAACACCGGTCCATCGCTGCGTGCTTTGCGCCTCCTCAGTTTTCTCTCCTGCGCAACGCTGCGATAGCGTCAACGCCACCGCCAGTGTAAGCGTTAGCGCCCGCTGCTTCACATCTACACATGGTTCCCTTTAGCGGGAGATGGTGTAATTTTTTTTGTTTACGAGGCATCTCCGAAGCCGCCGCAAAATACAGAATTCGGATGACGCCTTAATGCAGGAGAGGTCACGGAAAAAGTTTCCTCAGCCTTCTAATACGTTTCGCCCACGCATACTTCGACCCCGCTCCAAGGATTTCAAACAATATCCTAAACATTGCTGCCCTTTCGACAAGGCTGCCATTTGATAAACAATTACTTACTTACTTATTATTGATTTCAAATATTTGCAGAATACAGATCGACAAACGACATTCCGGGCCAGAGATGTTCTTTTTCTTGAGTTCTATGAGTGAGGCAGAACAGTAAGCGTCATAGTAGGAGCGATTCTTGACGTAGTGTGATATTTCTAGAGACAGTCGGTTTCGCCTCAGCCAAAAAGGAGAAACAGCAGCCGGCACTGGCATTAACGAAAGTGAAGTGCTCGGACACGCACTGCAAATAGGGATCGTGATGAAGAGAATACTTTTTCCATGGTTGATTCTCACTTTCAGTGCGATGGATGCTTTATCAAAGGACGCCTCTAGGTAAACGTAAAGTCATACCTTGCATAATGTGCGATGAATGCTTTCTGATGCGTAGTATGCAACCTCGCTACAGCTCCGAATTCATTCAGGGCTTACTACAGGAGTTTCACTTATTAACGCATGCATGCGGCTCTGCTGATACATTGACACGAAGCATTCAATGTGGATAGCATTCACGTGTAAATGAGAGCTTCTTGGAGATTATTACAAATTTATTTTAAAACTTCCTTCATTGCAAGTTCCATAAAAAAAATTGACCGACGATTACGATACTACCTAATGCGAATTATGATCGTAGCTTCGTCTTGGTGCAACACCAACTGTGTTTGTAGTTCTGGCTATCCGCAGTTGTAGGAATGTGACATTCGTTACATATTGCCACAAAAACTGCGAGCGCTCGAGTGCTACCACTCTGTGCGTTGAAGGCGTCGCGAACCAAGTGAAACGCCGACAGCGCTCGAGTGCTACGCACACTAGAGTTACTGTATATGGCTCCTTTACCTAAAGGTAGCGTATACAGTAACTCTAATGCACACTCTGCCAGTGGCGTAGCCAGAGGGTGCCACACCGGGCCCGTGCCCCCCCCCCACCGAATTTTTTTTGCCGTGGCATACAGAGCACAAAATGACACTTGACCACATCTGCCTGCCTTGCCCGTACTTCAGATCAAGGTGGTGCCCCCCCCCTCCCCCCCCCCCCCCAACGAAAAAAAAATCTTGCTATGCCCCTGCGCATTGCAGGCGTCGCGCACAAAGCGAAACACCGGCAGCGCCACTGCACGAGAAGTGAAGCCAGCTGCAGTGCACGTACAAGCCGTGCATGTGCACAAGCTCCGACCGAGGGGCCAGCGCGCGTGACGGAGAAAGGAAGTGAGGTTAGAGGCCAGTGGGTCGTGATAACGACAGACTCCGTGTTCGCTCTCTTTCGTCCTTGTTGGCTCTGTCGGTTACGGCGACGCCAACGGCGACGCTGCTCAATGCAGGAACGGGCGCCTAAGAGCTGCGCTTTAAAGCTCCAGGCCCTCAGGCTCTAGGCGCAGCACAGTCCCAGCGAAACCTGGAAGAGCGGCCTTTTGAGAGTCGGTTCTAAACTCACTTGGGGCAGCTAATACAACTACACATGCAAGCTGTCCACTTCGCCGTAAATCATAATTTTAAGTGCGGAGCACTTGAGTGGCCCGGCGGTCGTCCATCCATACATCTCTAGTGGCGTGATCACGCTTACAGAAAAGCGCTCAATACAGGCCATAACAAGGATAGATATGCGCAAAACCGGGTTAAAATGAAGGAGTAAGGTCTAAAGTAATATAATTAACAGAAATAACTAAGAAGTAATCACGATAATTAACTTAAAATTGGCAAGAATGTTTCGGATACATCCGGAGACCGCAAGAGAGGGCGCCAACGCCTCGCTGAGCGAGCGAATGCCCCTCGTCCGCGCCGGCGAAACGTTGGCGGTAGCGTTACGTCTGATGGCGGAAAGAGCCTGACGGAACTCGCTGCAGACGACGCATATCTCAACTGTCGTAACAAGCAGGCATATCACAAGTGCCGTAGGAAGTATTTAACTTATACCCCAGGGCATACTGGCGCCAATAATAAAGAAAACCGCCAGGCCTACGCGGAACGCGCAGCACAGTCACAGCAAAAGCTGGAAGCGCGACCTTTCTAGAGCCTTTTTTAAGCACTCTTGGCGCAACTACTACAAGTACACTTGCGTGGTACCCACTACGCCATAAATCATCGTAATTTTTTTGTAGTGGGAAAGCGTCCACTATGCCATTACTGTCATTTTTCGGAAAAGCGTGGTACCCGCTACACACTTCTTTCAAGCACCGGCGTAGCTCAGTGGTAGAGTGGCAAAGCGTTTTCTCAGGAGATCACTGCATGCAGCCTTAGACAGTTGCCTTGTGCTCTCACAGGTTTGCGTCATTTTGGCTGAAGCTGTGTCGTGAGTCTGATCACGGAAACCTAGTGAAAGGCTGCCGCGATCTTAAAGCAGCAGCAAAAGCTTGGTGATAATGGCGGTGGTTACCACATAGCTACTACACAGCGAATGACGTTGACGTTGTTGCGGTAACATGTCGCATGTGTTATTTGTACCATATAAACATGAAATAGGAAATGCGTGACGAAGCAGCAGCAGAGGGTGCACTGTAACGGATGACACATAAAACTGCAGAAGTGAAATGTGGCCAAGTATCATAGGTCGGTAAAATAGATTGAGGCCACTCATACTCCCACAAGAAATATATTTTGTGCTTAGGGCTCACTCGCAATGATACTCAACAGTATTTTTCTCAACCGGACTCACTTGGACTCAAGCTCATAAAAATACTTACTTGGACTCGGTCAGACTCAGGCTAACAGTTCGATTTGAGCCGGAGTGAGTCTGAGTGAGTCAACTCATGAACAGTTTGCCGACCTATGCGCATAGATATGGAAGAAAGCATGGGAGAACACATCATTTACTGAGTCCGTTGTACGCAAGATGGAGGTGCTATATTTTGCCTCAGCACATGCGTTTGGAAAGCGCGTAGCCATAACCTCCTTGCGAAAGTAAGATAATCAAAGTACACACTAAGTGCCGATTGATGAGCGAGATGCCATATAAAAGCGGCACGGTGTGTGGTGCGAAACTTTATTCCACCAGTAATTTGAATCGCTGATAAATAGAACAAGTCCATAGTTTTCGGCAATTCGTTTTTTCGTTCTACCACACTCCCCAGCTCAGTCTCTCACTTTAGATTTTGACAGAAGTGGCATATCAACTCGTTCGCGAGTGAAGGGGCAAGCCTGCCTCACATCTTCGACCATATTATATATATATATATATATATATATATATATATATATATATATATATATATATATATATATATATATATATATATATATATCGGTCATTCCATGCCAAGTGTCCCTGACGTGGCGCTCGACCATCGCAGATTTTGACGATAAAATTTACACCTTTTTTCGTGTACACTACGGCCAAATATTTTTTCTCGCAAAAATTTTTCAAGACCGTGGCACCCCCTCAAAGTTCGGTTGCTTCTGCTAAACTGAGCATAATACAAAAATGTATATAAAATCTATATATCCATGTAGAGCTTAGAAATGACGCTTGGGCTACTACTGAGGTTTTGTTTAGTTGTGCTACTTAACCATTCCGAAATTTTTTTGTTTCCCTGCCAGCTAGGCCTTTTCAAAAACAACAAACATCTTCAAAGTTCGCCATTTTTTATTATGCTATCTGGACCTTTGTCTAAGTATTCTTAATAATATTGTGGTTTTCAAGAAAGTGTATTTTTTGTAAAAAATGTATAGGGGTGAAATAGACTTCAAATCTTGCCGAAAAAAATTGTGAAATCGGAAAAAATGTGTCGATTGTCCCATATTTGACCGCGTTTCTCGTACTGTTGCGGTCGAAGTAAAAATTCTCATGATGCGGCGTTGGATAGACCACTTTAAGGCTAACTAATGAAGACAGTCTTACCACATAATTTTTTGTTTTAAGAAATAAAATAATTTTTGAAGTGTGTCCACAGAACGCGCCCTGCAATCCTTTTGTTGCCACTTCGCCGCAAAGCACGTAGTCACCCTTGAAGCTGACACTCGTCAAAGGAAGCGGCAAGGTGCTAGATGTATGTCAGCGGCTCGTGAGTGGTCGAAAGTCTTGTTGCTTTGATGTCAAGGCTCCGAGTATTGAGTTTGCTTTACGATGTGAGCTTGTTTGGCGTGCCCATTGGAAAGTATGGACGCCGTACAGCAGCTTGCGGTATCGTTGGCACATTGTGCAACAGGGCCGTCTGCAGAACTTGTATACACAGACTCAAACAAAGAAGTTTGGCAGATCCCAAGTACCTTAGGAATCGATGTTATGCGAAGCATGCAGAGGCAAGGTGACTGGGTTGTAATTTTTTTATTGAGCGAAACGTTACGAAATGGCGGTAAAGACATTTACAAATGTTGTGCGCACAAACATATGTTGAACAGTCGCATATTTTTCTTATAACCAGTTGTTTGCAGTTGCGTAACGATGCCAACATACTAGTGATGCAGAACTATCGATGGTACTATCGATACTATCGATAGTTGAGCCACTATCGAACTATCGATGGTACAAGAAACTATCGATAGCGCTATCGATAGTAAGTTTGAAAGTACAGTGGTCAACACACATGTCTAGAACGATGGAGTGTCGCACTCGGAACAGCACGAGCGACATCTGCAGTTCGAAATGCGCCAATTCTGAGCATGCGCGGCGCCACTGATGTGCCCGCTTGCAGTTTCCGTCCTTGATTAATGCTGCGGCCGCGATAATTGCTTTGGCCACCAGAAGCGCAGTCAACTGTGTGCGCCAAAAAGAAGAAAAAAGAAAGGCGCGGTCGCTCGGATTGGCTCCTATTATACTGTGAACTTATTCTCGATTCGTGGTATCGTATAATACCGAGAACGGTGCACTTCATTTTTTTGTCTTTTTTTTGCGCTAAACCGTCACGCACACAGACGTTCGTTTCTTTGCAGCACGGTTGATGCACGCGCCGAGAACCGTAGCTAGGCTACTAATTGAGAATGCGATGCGCACGAAGCCCGATTACGATATCGTGCGTTAGCCTTAAAGGCGAAGCTCAAGCGCCCTCCAATTTTTTTTTTGGCTCTAGTTGGAATACAACAGAGCCATGCAGTAAACCTTTCGCCCTTAAATTTGTCGACCGTGCCGGAGCGACAGCGGCAGAAAAAAAGATTTCAACCAACAGCACAGCCTGCGGAACAACGTGCACGTTCATGCAAAGCAAAATAAGCAGGAACAAACAAAGCGAATGGCAGACGGAACTATGAAAGGGAAAGCGCCACCCGTTGGCGGAAAACTTGAAGTGACTAAATCTGTAGAACATAAAGTAGACAATAGCCGCAAACTAACTTAATTTCTACACATAAATGGATCACTTTACTTTTGTTCCATGTAGGTTGGATACTGTTTTACTTTGGCTACTAGTGTGATGTCGACGCTCTTATTGTCAATACCATAACTAGCCACAGTGTCTGCCGCTGATACACTCTTGCTTATTCGCAAGTAAAATCAGTTTCACCGCGTGGTGGCCGATAATCTCAGTGTTAAGGCCATTCACTCACTACAAAAAGATAAAGAATGGGTGTGAGGTCCGACTCCCCGGACAGCTGAAGAACCAGTCTTCCAGGAAGCCGATGGAATACCACCGTAAGTTACTAAAGGAAGGCGTGTGCGTAGTGACAATGGCTGCGGATATTTGGGCTTTAGAAGGGAGAAAGAAAGGATAGGTGGATGGCCTCTATATCTACTAGTGTGCCCGTTTTCCGTACTTTGTTACGGAATGTGATGGTCAATCATAGTTCTCATCAACTGACAAGGCTCGTTGACATAAGAACTCGATAATAGTTCGGCCTTGATCAGCTTAGGTCATCTTTTATGGCGACGAACTATGGGAATGGGCGTGAACACAAGACTGGCCCCTAGACTAAATGTGAGGTTAGAGCCCCACCGCGCCGTACAGATGCAGCTGCGTTTTCTCTTTGGTCATCTAAAGAGTACATTCAATTTCATATGAAGCTAAACAAGCTGGCAAATTTTGTTGCCTGTTTTCGTATTTCCCTCTTCGTAATCCCACATTAACATGAGTGTTTCGCATTTCAGTTTCAGTGGGCACGCTTTACCGAGCATTCTTGCAAAATTGAATAAAAAAGCTGTCAACTTCTTCAAGCAAGAAGCTGGTGTTGATGCAGACGCAGGGTACATTATGGTTAGGGAGAACAGTTACTTCTTTTATGTCTTGATGAAGGCACGAACGGTAAGTTCAACTAGGAAGTTGCAACATTTCTAAACAGAGAACATTGTTAAGGCAAATTCTTTCATTTCCTTATTGCTTACAAGACCGGCAGCTTAATATCCTTTGAGTGAAAGGATGTCATGAGGCATGCTACACCGAAAGAATAAATGCTTGTAGGACATATTCCCTCATCGTACAAGCATTGCTGCCGAAAGTTGAGCAGTGGCTTGCCCCGATACTGTTTCAAAACGTTTTGTTTCTTCATCACCGCCATCATCATCCAGATTTCATTAAGCGAAATCTGTCACCGGAGTGTAGGACGAGGCACTCACTGATGGACTGTAAACCACCACGCTCGCAGCTGTTTTGCTTGATATACACCAAATTTGGTACTGCGCGACGTGACTGTATGACGAACATAAATGACTAGTGGTAATATGAAAATCATGATATTCATGTCATGTACAGCGTCACTTGCATGCCACGCTCATAGTGCGCTTGCCGCCGTTTCGCTATCTTGATAGCCACCAAAATTGCTTTGTTACTTAAACGGTTTTGCACGTATCGTGGGCTTACCGGGAGCGCAGAGTACACTTGTGTCTAAATGGTAGCACAATGCCCGACGTAACGTCGGCACTTACGTTACAGCAGGGTCGTCGGTTTCACTGTCAAAAATTGCACGCAACTGTGCGGTGATGTGCATATCATAAGCAGCGGTAGTAACCAATGAAAACAACACACAAGCGAAGGAAAGAGAAGGGGAGATTGTTGGTTTTTAGCAGTAGTGTAATGATTATGACCTAAACTGAAATGAATTGAAATCGACGAAAAACACCCTTTCCGTCGGTGGCGTCAGAACCCACATCGGTTCTTAAGGAGCCCAGAACCGGTTCTGTTCTGTGGGCGTTAATGCACAAAGCTGGAGTCTTAAGCTTGTGCTGCGATGTCGAACACAGAATCGGTGTACAGTAATGCTAACAATTTCAACAGTGGAGCTTTTCTAGGTCTGAGCCAGATGACAGATGAGTCTAGTGTCGAGGGTAGTCAAGCTCCGGCTCCCATGGGTGGCGTAACTGCCTCAGTCACAAACGAAGCAGTAGCCGCACCCTGAATTCGGGGAAGTTGTTTGGATGTAAAAACACCGCAAAATAGAGACAAGGACTGAAGAAGAGACGACAAGGCGCTGCATCCCAAGCATAAACCACCAACTAGCCCCACTTTCGCTTCTAGTCGGGGAAGTTGGCTTGATCAAATTGTGGCGCGCATGTGTATGTGTGAGTGCGTGTGCGGTGGTAGTGGTCATGCTGGTAAACTCAAGCCACAGACCTTGTGTGGTTGTGTCACGGGTGTAATGACGGAACAGGGGATGATGGTATGGGGGATGATGGCAACGGTGCACTAAATGTGTCACCATGCCGTTCTCTGCATCCGTGCTTTACAAAGAACGTAATCGCCGACACCCACACAAGATCTCAAAACATTACAGAAAATCGCAAAAAAAATCACAGGAGGACCACCACTTCGCTGTTTCTGAAGATTTCACACAGCGTGGAAAATGGGTTAGATTTGGTCATAGTCCTTCAATACTACTTCTGGTCACGAAACTTCGCCGTCACGCTATGAGAGAGCGTGATACGGCGCGCAAAAGCTGCCACGCTGTAGCGCCACCATCGCTTAGAGGCCAGCCCAGCCTGCCTTCTCCGAGTTGATTCCGCATAGACGGCAGATGCGGCCGGCGCGAGCTGAAATTTGCACGTATACTCTGTATCTGTGATTGCTTTTAGGGGCGAAGTGCCTTAAGGTCGAGGCTTGTCCATCACTCCGCCGGTGTCGCTCGCTGTAGCCACGCTAGTGCGATGGCGATGACGCTGCCATCACGGCACAGCAGATGCAAGGTAACCATTATACGCCATGATGATGACGCTGATGATGATGAACAATAAGCGCGTTCCAGAGCACATTCTCTTTTAGGGGCGAAGCACCTTAAGGTCGAGGCTTGTACATCACTGCCGCGGTGTAGCCAGGCTAGTACTCGCCGCTCCCGCTATAGGCGCAGCTGTGCTCTCATTTGATTTGCATGGCGCCCACTAGATGGCCCTGCGGCGCTCGCTCCACTCTCGGCTCTCGGCGCGCCTCTCTTTCGACGGTCGTCACTCAGTGCGCTTCGATACTACTACTACTGCTATGAACAACGAAGAAGACAAGGCGGAGGCGGAGCGGAGGGCTGGCAAAGCGGCTGCAGCGCGGGCTCTCAAGTTGTGCGAGAGAGAAGTAGGCGCCGGCGACGCAGACAAGCGGATCCAGATTTGCCGGCTCGTAAAGCTGCAGCGGCACGGCAGCGCCGGCAAGCCAACCCGGAGTTGAGGGCTCGCGAAGCTGCAGCGGCACGGCAGCGCCGGCAAGCCGATCCAGCGGTGGCGAGAGCTCGCGTCACGACGTGTCACGTCTTTGCATGATCGAGTGGGCAATGTACGGGGCCATTCATGGTTACCCGAATGATCCCCCGCAGCTTCGCCCACTTATCATCATTCACTTCGTGGATATGCTGGGATTGCTTTTTGTGTAAGAACCAAGTTCAGGTATTGTACAGTTAAAGCGGCACCTTCGCGTGACGATGCCGTTCAGGTGCTGTGTACCGAGGTGCCATTTCGGCTATGAGGGCTCTACCAAAAAAGGTATCGCTATTTTACATGCGAAGTGTTTGTGGGCAGTTCGAGAAGTGGAAGTGAGCCATAACCCGGCAGTAAACGGACGGTCTTAGCATCGATTCGAATCATGTGCGTGTGCGTGCGAAGCACTTTGATTCATCGGACATCATCAATGTGGACGGTTTCACGATAAACGGTGACGCCGTATCGTTGCCGAGAGGCAAGCCGCGCGTCAGGCCTAACACCATTTTTCGTGCGTGTGTTTGACAGCCTGCCAGCGTACTTTACGAATCGGAAATCACCAGCACGGACAGTTCGAACGTCACTAAAACCACTCCAACAATCTCGAGAACCATCGTGTGGAAGAGAGGTTCGCAACCGTGATAAACGGGCCATTACCTACTTACTGCATCAACAACAACAAACAAGATGTCTTTTGAGTTCTACATTATCCCAGTGCTGAATGAAGGCGAAAAGTATCTATTATTTCTCGTAAGCATTTGCACGGCTTCATTTCTTTCAAAGATCGCGAATACAGTCCTACTAAGCGTCCTTGTTCGCCAGGGAACTACGGCACTGAATGAAAATGTGCGTCAATCCTCCTCAACCTGCTCGTGCGACATAGAGATTAACAAGCGCAAAGTCGATTCAGGGGGGACATATTAATCTGCGCGGTTTTCATCGGGGATGTTTTTGACAACGAAAACTGCATTAGAAAAGTGTGTGGCTGATACGCAGGAAAGTAGCGAAGCTTTCGAGGTCTGAAATCGACAACAGTTATTCCCATCAAGCAAGCGTTTCATTTGCGAGCATACGATCTGCCGATCTACCTGTTCCGAACAGATTACCGGCAAATGCATGACATCTGAGAACATTTTCTGTTACGTAAAATTAGTCCGTCACCATTGCTGGAACGACACGCGTGCAATCGGAAGTTCGGGAAATAACAGCGCACGACCTTGAGCTCCGGATGTCATCTGTGAAAGTTTTTTTTAACGCCTGTTGGGCCAACTAAACGCACATTTCGCAGTAACAAAAAAGTCTATGCGAGTGGCCTGCTGGCTGAACTTCAAATTGTCTACTTTTTGTACGAGCCTTGCTTTTTGGTAAGAAAACATTTTTAGCAGTTCCAAAATTTGTTGGTGTAATTGCTAGGACAAAAAAATAGAATGTAAATATTATCTAACAGAAGCGGGGCCTTCGGCCACGACGTATCAGAGAAGAAAAAATGCAAGCGTCGCCTCCGCTGGGTGGCCTTTCTGTTACTGTGGAGCCCCTAGCGGCCGCCGCTAGCTCTATATTAAACTGAGGCGGCAGTTTTGTGACCAGAAAAGCTATTGAGGGACTATTATCTCTTGTAGAACAGGCCGAAAAAAAAGAAGCTACTGAAACTTCGTCTGTTATTGCAACAATGGAGCGCAAATAAGCTGCGGGACACGAACAGAGGTACATGACAGCGACGCCTGGTTTTTTTTTTTTTTTTTTTTTTTTTTTTTGCAAACAGTGAGAGTGTTGTTGCCGACACTTCCTGTGCTCCGAATATGCTGTAGAATTTTTGCGGAGTACTGAAAAAATAAACCATTTTCTTTACAGGACCCATCAAATGCTCCACTGATAATATGGCTTCAAGGAGGACCGGGTAGATCGGGCATGTTTGGTCAGTTCCTAGAAAATGGACCTGTTGGCATTAACGCGAAACGGAGAACTATTTAACAGAAGCTCCACATTTGTGAACTTTGCGAACGTACTGTATGTCGACTACCCTGCGGGAGGTGGTTTAAGCATTATCCTAACGAAATCGGTGCTGTCCACGTCACTGGATAACGTGACTGACGATCTACTGAATTTCTTAAAGAAATTCTATGGATTATACCCGGAGTACTTCAATAGACCTCTTTACCTTGCCGGAGAAAGTTACGGAGGTAAGAATCAGCCCCTACTGGGACATGATGCAACGTGGCTCATTCATTTTATTCTTACACTTAAAAGACCAGACCGTATTATATAGATTATTTATGTAATTGGGGGGGGGGGGGGGGGAAGGGGAGGGGGCATACATCGAAGGGCTTAGCTCAAGGTGCCTGAAATCATGAATAGGGAAGTGAAACCTACTTAAACACAACTGATCTAACCACAACAGTGCTTATTCTTGCCTCTTTGAAAACACATGTTTATAAATGGGGAGGTTAAGACCGCAGCGCACCGTGACTTGGCGTTTCCAGTTCCAGTATGTCACTTGTTTGGAGTCATCATGTGTGTTGAAATCACTTATACATAATTACATTCTTAGCGTTCTGCAGTACTTTTTAAACGTTATACAGCCAATCTTCAAGCTGAGCGTATGAAATCCGGTTCGTTAGGAGGACGGGAAAAGCGGTCTGTGGGAGACGCAATATTATAATGTAAAATGCAAATCTTATAAGTTCGTATTCTGCCTTGTCATTCTCTTCTTTGCTATTGCACAAGGCTTTTCGCAATCCAATGTTATAAAGGAAATAGTGGACTAAAAGATTACGTGAAATGCACGTGCTTTTGAGGCAGTCACACTCGGAGAACAAATGCATCTCTGGAACTATATATATTTTGAGAATTCGAACAACCTGAAAAAACTGAAATGTACAGTGTAAAGAACACTTTTTGCAAGAGTATGGTGTCTGCACATGTAAACTTGTAACATATATTACGAAAATAAGGTATTAAAAGCTTAGACGTAATGAGAGAAAGGTGAATGAAAGTTGCCAGGGGTAAAAGCCAGTAAATGCAAGCCAACACAATTGAACGATGCCACTGATGCGAGGTTAGTTACATCATCAAGTCATAGCATTCGAGGGTAAGAAAGATTTCATGCAAAAGTGCGACGTCTCGTAAAACGAGAAGTGTTAAATTGTACGCTACACCTGTAAGTGGTGCACAAAATCATGTATCTGATCTATATCCACTTGCATGTTTAGAAAATGACACGGTTAAAATTAATCAACAAAGTGGAGGACGCCTTTTTCCGATATAGTCGGAACTAATATTAAAGCGACGGTAAGCCGACGTAGAACTTTACTGCGGTATCCGTTAGGGATTCTATATGAGACACGCCCACCGAGCGATGTTAAAAAAATATTACACTCTTAGCAGTGCACCATAATTGAAGTGCACAGGAAAGGTCAGGCTATGTTACTCTCGGTAAAGCCTGAAAGGGGACCTGCAACACTTGTGCGGCCTTGTCAGAAAGCGCTGCCGATCGTTAGTCGAGGCTTCTGAGCACAAGCGAGTGGAACTTACAGCGCAGCGCGTGGCCTGTAATTTACAGTTATTGTCAATGTCTGCTAGAAATCACTCCACCTTCTCCCTACAAACGATACCATATACCCGAATTATAGCGCCATATACTCAAAGTGCACGGCCGTTGGCTGATACGAGCGTCGTGAGCTGCATAGTTACCGTGGCTGCCGCGGGATGCTGCCACGTGCCAGGTGCCAGGGCGCTCGCTCGCGATCACACTTAAAGTAAGCCGCGTGTTCGAAGAAAAAATGGAACGAAGGTGTTCAAGGAATGACGCGCGCTGACGAAGGGGCGCATCTTCTTGCCCCCTTGTCACCCCCCCTCCCCTATCGCTTGCGTAACTTTCAGCGCGCTCGCTGGTACGAAAGGAGAAAGAAAGCACTCGAAGCGCGCGGCAAGTCCCTGTAATTCCGCTCGTACCTGATGGATTCTAAAAAAAAAAATGCGGCAGTCGATTCGTCTGGCAATAAGCTCTTTTTTTATGAAGCCATTAGACGGTTAGCTTGAACAGTGCTGCACGACCCCTTTAAAATGATCCCTGTTCATCCTATTGCTAGGAGTTTTCACTTTCCCTAGCTTACAGTGCTTTACCTGTGGGTGAGGTCAGAATGGCAGTACTGCTGAAAGGCAAAGTCACGGAACATTACTTTCACAGTGAAGATCTTGCACTCCGTCGAAGCAAAGAGAGAAGCTGGGTCTCCGCCATGTACAGCAAATGGAAGCCCGCGTCGTGGAAAAAAAAAAGACAGGCGTATTGACAATTCTTTTACTACGAGACGGGGTCTCTTTACTTTTCAAGAAGTTACAGCTGATCTGACGCACATGTGTTGGAACTGGCATACAAAAAAGAAAATCTAAGGCATCTTCGTCTTTCAGCCAATGATGCGATTCGCTCGATATGATGTATCTTCCCATAGGCCCCAGCGACACGCTTTCTGCATGCCTTTTCTATTATGTGGCATGATCTCTATGACGCAGAGGGTCGTTTCTGAAAACACTTTTTTCCGGGGCTTTCTCTAGCTATAGGTTATATATAAAAGTGAATTAGCAGTGCAGAACTGGAAGCAAGAAGTGAGCGTAAGAGAGGACATGAGCTCCCAGAATGCACTTGAGTGACGAAAACCTGAACTTGCGTGTGTCCGTCCGTCCCTACGGTTCTGACCTATTGGGCGACGGAGCACCAGGCGCAGCCGCAGTGAGGAATACCCGGCGAAGTTAGCCACGAAACCTTGAAATTAAAATGTACTGCGTCTCACCGCAGCCGCAACCGAGCTCCGCAGATGCATCAACCAAATCAGGCTGATCGTTGAGCAGCTATGTAACGCAAAGGCGACATACCTGTACTACGATTGTCTTGGAAAGAAAGGCGATGCCAGACACACGCACAGACACGTGCACACATTTCTCGCTACATTTACCGATTCTGCACTTCGCGCAGGCTCATGTGGTATGTCCGTTCTCGAGTTATTAGCAAGGAACCATAGGCATGCGCAATGGGCAGATGGGGGGCAGGGGGGGCGGCTGGTACCCGCCCCATGATCATCTGAAGGGGGGTGCTAATTCTACCCCATACCTTTACATAGTCGAATTTTCCGCGCTGTATTTTTATGCACAGGATAATTGATAACAGCATGCTTTTTGGCAATAATGGCGACTGAGGACCCCTGATCGTGTATTCAAAGAACAGTTTACTTCCTACGTTCATCCCCGCCAAGGTGGAGCCTGTGGCAGGCCGTTGCACGTTATCACATCATTTTTATTTCTGCATCCATGCTGAAGCGCGTGTTTTGTTGTTTATTTCGTACCCGACAAAGGGAAGAAACTGCGGTGAGGCTTGTCCCCCCCCCCCTCTCCGATTGAGAACCCTACTCACGCCTATGCTAGGAAGACACGAAACAACGCCGTAACTTCAGTGAATGAAAATCAAGGAAACGGCAGACTTCATTCAATATAATGATTTTTTTTCCTCAGCGGTTATAAAAGTAATAGTAAATCTCGACTACGTTTTGACGTTTTATGGAGGAAACTATTTGTGCTCATAGGGAGTAGAGGCATGCTTGCTCGTAATTTTCGATTAATAAGGCATCATCTTATAGAGTCCTCATGTAGCGAAAACCTTAAATTTTTTTGTTTCGAGGTCGTGCGTGGTTCTGCAAGAACGCGAGTTGCACGTCCACATTGTTTTTACGGCTTTCGCGTGATCGAAAAAAGCGTATGGCATTTCCGCTACTGTGAAACAAGAGGAAGTGCGCCGCACGAGTACCTAGAGATTTCCATTCGTAGAGTTTCCACTCCCTCTGTTTACCACAGCGTCAATGACGCCAATGTTTGAGGTAAGCATGTAGGGTTTCCCCGGCACGAGTAGAAGCCCACTAAGCAGATTCACATACTGGGTGTGCGACATGCGTGCAAATTTTCGCTGCGCTTTCTCGACTTCCGTCAGGTTGTTTTGCCCCCTGAGGTGCTGACACGTAGCGACATACGTAGCGACACAGCGCCGAGCCACCGCAGCGCCGACGCTGAGGCGGCGATGGGATATTAACTCTATGGCGATGGGGAGGCGCATTCACGCTCGCTCGACTTACGCTCGACGAGGCGGTGGCGCCCTCTCTCACGCCCCGCTGGAGTCAGCCCTGCGTTTTTGAAACGTATTAGCGCATTTAAGTTAATTAATACGATTACGTCTTGGTTATTCCTGTTAAATATCTCACGTTTAGACCTTGCTCGTTCATTATAACCTGGATTTGAGCACTGTTTATAGCCTGTAATGAGCGCTTTACTGTGAGCGTGATCACGCCACACGAGATGTATGAATGGACCACAAGCCGCGCCCCAAAAGTTCTCCGCACTTCAACGTAAGAAGAAAGCAGAGCTATCGCGTGGCCAGGCCGTAGTCGCTGGCTGGGAAGAGAGCGCGAGTTGCTGCCACTTCGCGAAACAGTCTTAGGAGAGAATTTTTCGGGCAAAGTGGGGGCACGCGTTTTTGGAATCTTCCCTATTTCTTGTTCTTGAGCCAAAATATTTAAACATCTGTTTCAATGCCGTGTAAGGGCAAAAAGGCACGGTTAAAAAAAATAAATAAAAGAAAGAAAAGATGCCGGCGCGCCAGCTGCGCATGAGTGCGCCAGCTGTGTTCACTTTGCATTTGCGGCACAATGTGCTAAAAAATATTAAGAAATTCAGGAGCGATATGGGGGGATATGGAGGCAAGCGAAACTTGGTGTAAGTGTCTCTGACGTACGGCTTTTCTTTCTTTCTTTCCTTCTTTCTTTCTTTCTTTCTTTCTTTCTTTCTTTCTTTCTTTCTTTCTTTCTTTCTTTCTTTCTTTCTTTCTTTCTTTCTTTCTTTCTTTCGCATTGCGCAATGATCGCTCCTAGCTAGACTGTGCTACAACAGGGAAGTGCTCGGAAGGAGCTTCGAAAAGTGAAGCCCAAACAGGGTCAAGGCGCTTGTGGTGCTGTGATCGGTAGCCTGCAATATGTCGTCGTTTAAGAGCTGGGTGCAGCTCCACTAAAGAGGTGCAGTGGCAGAATGTCCGCTTCCCACACGAAAGGCCCGGGGTTTGAATCACAGCTGTGGATGGCGGGTTTTTATTTCAGTTTTACTTGTTATAACGGTATTAGTTTTCCTTTGTTTCTTAAAACGAGCTTCACATGGCACATATTGCAACAAAAGGGACGTGAAATGTCAGGTGAAATAAAGAAGTTTTACTGTGAGCGTAATTTATTGCAGCGCCACCGAACGACATTAACAAAAACGTAAGGTATGGCCTCCGAGATTTTTGCGAGTACGAGACTCGAAACGAAACTTCACGTTTTACGTTCCTTTTTGTAGCAATACGCAGCAAGTAAAACTTGTTTGTCTAATCTTTGTGCTTGCGGCTTTGAACACATCTGCGGCTTTTTTTATTGTTGTGTTTTGGCTTTTTGTTTCGAATAAAAGAAGGAATCATTCTGAACTTGGTGACGCGATTTGAATTGGCGAACTTAAAAAGATCAAGGTCGAAAGTGAAACTGCTGAGCGTCTGCAGGTTAACCGGAGCCAAATGGAGCCGAAAGGACGAAGTTTAGACGAATCCATGCAGTGCCCATCATTCCCATGCTGTCTGAAGCGCCATGCCTTGCAGCCCCATAGACACTAGCGCCAGATTTCCCTTTAGTGCAACTTCCGTAAACTCTATGGCTCTCGGGGTAGACTGAGAAAGTTCGCTACGGCGGGAAGCGACTAAAGCAGCTCGAAATGCCACTCGTCGTATACCACCGCCGGGAGGAAGCTGCCATGAAGCTGCGGAATCCGCTCGATGAGAGCAACATGCGTGCCTAAGGCGAAGCAGGTATTCTGGGAATGCAGCACTGGTGAAGAGAGTGCGCACTGCCGCAACATCAGATTAGTCGAAAGTTCAACGAAAAGTTCAACATGACATTAACAGAAGGACCAACCAGACTTTGCTTTTACATTCTTAGAACGTTCTAAGCATCGCCCGTAATTTTCGGTGGTATTGCATTTGGCGCGCGTAATGTATATCCAGAAACATGTTGGCCGTGATGACAAAATCCTGAAGGAACCCAACAAAAGTCTGTACTACTCCGGACCTGGGAGGGCAGGCGAATAAAGCCTCCTTTCAAAAACGCTGGAAGTGGAGGTGCAGAAACTTGTACAAAATCTAACGAGATTGCTCTATTCTCTTCTCCTGTGTTACCTTGCAACGCAGCAAAAAAAGACATCCGAAAGACCCTTAAGCAGGAGAACTGCATGTGATGTAACGATGCTCACATAAATTTCCAAAGTAGCACTATCAGAAAGTCAGCGCCTTACTGAAATTTACGCGACGCTAATGCTTATGCCACTCATTTTAAATTGTTACTACCACGCTCTAACTTGGTTTGCTACGATGCGGACCATGTCAAGATTGCATCCTGAGAGAGACTCCTTCAGGTGAAAATTAGTCTGCTTCCGGAGCAATATGGGGGTCGACGTCATTCAGTGAGACAGGTTACAACGAAATCCCAAGTAAATGTGTAAGGAACCAAATTACAATGCAAGTGAATAATAACGAAAGAAATACAGCGCCGCAGTATTAACAGTGTAGTAAATTACACAAATTCAACAGCACATAAAGCAGCATATTAATGCGCATTAACGAAATTAAACGCAGCAATTCATAAAAATAAACAAATGGTAAAAAAGTGCCCCCTCAAGATTGTGTCGAAGTCTGTTAGGGTACGAAGCTCTCAATTTTAACCACACACGTATAAACAGCCTGCAACTGTGTCTGCGTTTATATAATCGCATCGTATAATTATTGCTAGCGTTCTTTAATTCAGAACAATGTTCCTTCAGTTTGAAATGCCCGCCTAAATACCATAAGAAACTAGCGCCCAACAGCGGGGCAGCGCTTGAGACTACGTGCGCTCAAGCTTCGGTGACGCTAAACGCGCTGTTTTCAAATAGGGGGGACCCGTGGGCGGTGAAAACTGAAACGATGTGGGTGCTTTGAGCATGTCCGCCTCAGGAAAAAGAAAAGCATTCCTGGCGGAAGCAGCCAAAACCACCCTGAGAGCAGCCCGACAACAGAGCGAGAGGGGTGACGAAAAATAGTCCTCGCCGGGTGCCAGTCTGGGTGTTGTGCGCGCCCCGAAAATGTTCTCTGACATCGACGATACTTCCTTGACCTCTGCATCGTCACGAGGGGGAGCGTCTGTCCACGTCAAACCACAGAAAATGTCGATTGAACCTGAATACTCGGATGAGCAGTCACCTTTACTTTAAAACCAAATTAAAATATTTTATAATCAACGTTCGTCCATATTAATCGGTCAGAAGTGCCCCCGCATGCAGGAGTCTCAAACAACAGAAGGATCTCGTCTTTCCAAATTTGGTGTCAGGGGTCCTTTAAGTGTAACACTTCATGGTGCTGTGACACTACTTCCTGTGTTTTCACACTGTTTTAACGTAAGTTTGCGCTTGTGTATATATTTGTAAATAAATAGAAAAGAAAGCGAATACAGCTGGTTGCCACTAACATGAACGAACGTGTGAATTGTAACGCTTTTCGTACCTTTCTTTTTTTTTTTTCAGCAAGAGCAGCTGTCGCTCTATCGGCGCGCATGCAGAAAGAATGTGAAAACCGCCCAGTTGGTGTGATGCTTTTTGCGGGATTTTTTGATACCGCTAGCAAAAAGCATCTTGAAGTCCCAGGAATTCCTATACCAACTGAGCATGGTGGATGAAATGGGCCGGAGTGAACTAGCGAATAGGTTTGCCTATATCCTACATAAAGCGGAAAGCAATACAACGGAAGCCGCTATTGTTTTAGCTGCCACGGTCTTTAACTTGAAATTGGGCGGTAAGAAAAGTCTGTTCGCGAATCTTACAGGATACGACGATCAAGAAAGCGTACTCCATACAACCAAGGATCGAGAAGTAGAGCAGTACATGAAATATGTGAATGACTCAGGTTTCAAACAGCAACTCGGCATACTAATGCCAGAGATGGTGAGTCTTGAAGGGTACAGGCCGGCAATTAACTTCATGTTGGCTCCTGGTGATTACTTCACCAGCATAGACAGTAGGTTTCAAGATGTTTTAGAGTCGCAAAGAGTTCTAATTGTAAACGGACAGATGGACGATGTATTTCCACCTGTGTTGTTTGAAGAATACTTCAGTAAGATGACATGGAATGGATCTGAATTATATAAGCAAACACCGAGAATGCCCTGGAGAACTCCAGGTTCACAGTATCAGCTAGCGGGTTACATAAAAGAATGCGGGAATCTTACTACAGCAGTTGCTCTTCGGGCGGGCCATTATGTTGGCTTTCATGCAAGTGAGCCTGTTTACGACGCTGTGAAACACTTTGTAAATGGCCATAAGTACAGTGATGATAAACAAAAACATACTAAACAAATGCAGCCTAGCGTACATTCGTCATGATGAGTTGCAGAAAATTTGCTTTCTCAAGTGCTCCTAATAGGAGTGATAACAAACATCCAATTGCAACTTTGTTTTTAGAATAAAATCGTAATACGCCATTGAAATTAATACTACAGATATACCCAGCTGCAGGAATTAAAACTGTAATCGGATTAAATTATTTGTCGCGTTATAAGCTAAGTTTGAAGAAGAAACGGCAGACGAGTCTCGCAAGACCGTTTTCAGCATCACCTTCTGAAAGTATTTTTGGGATTTGTTTTAATAGACAAAGCAATTAGGCTCTCCGAGTACGCAACATTAAGATTTTGCCAGATTCAACGAATAGAGAGGGTTGTAGGGAGGACGTGCTCATTAGGCACCGTGAGGATAACGCGATGCGAAGTTACACAAGTTACCGCAATTTTGGAGGGGTCCCTTCACTGTGGCGGAGTGCGCCACTTCGTTAGAACATCACTCATCCAGCTACAGACAATGGGGATTTCTGTAGCCCCTTCTTGATTGTAAACAGCGGTAAATTAGTTAGACCGACTTCAGAGAGCGAAATAGAGCGAAGTGCTTATATGTGAAAATTAGCTGCTCTTGAAATGGGGAGCAGATATTTCCGAGGAGAACAACGTACAGATCACCCACGAGGACGCCAGTACCGCGTGGAAAATGCTGCTGTAAGAGATATGCCAGCGCAGCTGTCCCAAGCGCAAGTGTATGATAAGGGGAATGGGGCACTGCGGTGCCACGATTGGTATCCTCGTTACTTCGCAAATATGTTTTCTACTCCGTGGTAGGTGTCCGACGACTTGTGAGAGGCGTCGAAGAAGGTATTTCGCTTGCATGTGAAATCGCGTGACAGCCTTTTTGAGTAAGCCATCGGCATTATTGGCGTGTGTCAAGCATC